>CAUYON010107567.1:0-31774 GCA_963573935.1 Arctocebus calabarensis
GCCTGTGGTACCAGCTACTTGGGAGGCGGAGGCAGGAGACTCGCTTGAGCCCAGGAATTGGAGGTTGCTGTGAGCTGTGATGCTACAGCACTCTATCCAGGGTGACAGTTTGAGGCTCTGTCTCAAAAAAAAAAAAAAAAATAGGGTAGCAGCCACAGTCCCAACCAGAAGGCATTGTGGAACCAGATGTTCTGTTCTCAAGAAAAGCCAGAATCCAGATTTTCATGTGAAATCTTTCAACATGAAAGCGTCCATTAAGTGAAAAAAACAACACTGTGCTAGCCAGAACACATTTGAGAATGGGAACTGGCATGTGAGCCATCAGTTTTCAGTCTTAGCCTCTCTCTCACGGAAGCAAACAGCAACTTCATTACATAATCACTGTAGGCATCTTGAGGAACCTTATCATTGTCAACTACCTTCAGTGACAAACTCAAGTCCCGAGTCTTACTACTTCACTATGTGAGAGCTAATGCCTCTGAGCCTCAGTTTTCTTATCTCTGAAATGGGAATAATCTCTTTCATGGGTGTGCTTAAAAGACCCATTGGGAAAATCAAATATAAAAACAGTTTTTCACTGGGCTCAGTGGCTCACACCTATAATCCTAGCACTCCTGGAGGTTAAGGCAGGTGGATCGCTTGAGCTCAGGAATTGGAGACCAGCCCCAACAAGAGTGAGACCCCATCACTACTAAAAAAAAAAAAAAAAAACTAGCCAGGTGTTGTGGCAGGCACCTATAGTCCCAGCTACTCAGGAGGCTAAGGCAAGAGAATCACTTAAGCCCGAGAGTCTGAGGTTGCTGTGAGCTATGATGTTACTGCACTCTATCCAGGGCAATGGAGTGAGACTCTGCGTCTAAATAAATAAGTAAATGTATACAAAAATAAATAAACAAATGCAATTTGTCAAGGTCGAAGCACCACATAAACATAATGATTGCTGCTGGGACGTTCTCAGAGAGCAGGGCGTGGCTAACCATCATGACCGCATCTGAGACCACAACTGCTATCCCTGTGATTCCAAGCCCTGCTTGTCCGCACTGTGTCTGAGCCTGGAAGAGCCTTCTCAGCAGAGTTTTCTGCCTTTCTGGTTACTTTCTGCCCACTGTAGTCCACACCAGATGAGAGTGTCTTGTGCACGGTAATCCACACCACAGGGTAGCCTAGGACAGACATAATTATCACGGATTCATTCAACAAACTCGTGGACATAAGTAAGCACTCGCCCTGTATCAGTCCTTCTGGGAACCGAGGAGGTTTACTGGAGGGGAGTGTGTGGGTGCGCTGCCCCATATGTACCAGTCTTTTGTGCTCACCTCCAAGCTTTTGCATGCTCAGCTCATTCTGCTGCCTTCCTATGAAGACCACCTTCAGGCCCCAGGAGCCCGGGCCCTCCTCGCTATGAAGTCGCATCACCATCGAGGCACCCCTTAATCAATGACTCACGGGGACAGGATAGAAAGCCAAAGCTGCTCCTGGACTTGAGGTGGGTCACACATGGCAGCGTCATTTACCCGCCAGAGCCCCTGCGGTGCCAGGTTAAGACTGGACTTGTTCTGAAGTCTCTCCTTAGCTTAGCTACTTTCCCCTTCCCACTTTTGCTGTCAGTTTCTCCCGGGAGAACTTTCCTAATAAATCACCTGCACATGGCTCTCCACCCTACGGCCTGATTCTGGAAAAATCCAGCCTAAGACACAAAGTGCCCTCATGACAACTCGCAGCCGCCTGGAGAGCCTGACAGGCCACAGACCTAAAAATGTTTCATCGGCCAGGAGTCCTTTTGGGGAAAGTACTGTTCAGGTGGATGTCTCAATAAGTCACCGGGGGCAAAATTGATTCCCTAAGGGCATAAATGCTGCAGGTGCCAAGACTTCAAAAGAAGAGGAGGAAATTGCTCCACGTGTGGCAATGAGGGGGATTTGTTTGTTCCCCAGATTAGAATATGAAGGGGGATGCTGGGGCCTGAAGGGCAGGCCAGGAAGAGCAGGTTGCAAAGTGAGCCTCTCATCCTTCCCCAGGCAGTGAGCAGAGACAGCAAGGAACTGACCCCTTGAGAAGTCATGAGGAAGGCTGTACCATCTCAGGCCAGGGAACTAGGGACATTTGAGGCCAATTTGCAAGCTGCCACCAGCGCCCACTAGGAAGACTATAGTAGCCTCCCACATGGTCTCCCGCTTCTGTGCCTGCCCTCCCACACCATCAACTCCCCACCAGCAGCCAGACTGCGCCTTTAAAATGCAACTAGGTCTTGACACCTAAATGTGTACTATTCTTGAGTTCAGTTCAGTAGTACCGCTGTTTAAAACCCGGGGCTTGGCGCCTGTGGCTCAACAGGCTAAGGCGCCAGCCACATACACCTGAGCTGGTGGGTTCGAATCCAGCCCGGGCCCACCAAACAACAATGATGGCTGTAACCAAAAAATGGTTGGGCGTTGTGGCAGGTGCCTGTAGTCCCAGCTACTTGGGAGGTGGAGGCAGGAGACTCACTTGAGCCCAGGAATTGGAGGTTGCTGTGAGCTGTGATGCCACAGTACTCTATACAGGGTGACAGCTTGAGGCTCTGTCTCAAAAAAAAAAAAAAAAAAAAAAACCCTCTAATGGTCTCCCATTGCCTTTAGAACAAAACCCAGAGCTCTCATCCTGGCCTTCAAGAGCCTGTAAGATCCCCCTTTCTGATCCCTGGACTCCACCCCAGGGCCTTTGCACTGACTATTCACTCTACCTAGATTCTCTCTCACCCCCATGATCTTCTCAGGGCTGGGCCCTTCTCGTTATTCAGTTCTAAGTTCAAATGTCACCTCCTCACTTGAGTCTTTCCTTAGCGCTGTGTATTTTAACACCTTCCTCCTCAATGTGTACCCTGCAATTCTCTATTGGTTTCTTCACACTACTTAGCAGCGTCTGAACTTGAACTGTGGATCTATATGTTCCCTTGTTTATTGTCTCTCTGGTCCCTGAAGGTAAGCTCCGTGGAGATGGGGACCTTATTCTATGAATAGTTACCAATGTGTCTACAGAGTCTGGCAGGTAGTGGGTGCTCAACAAACACTTGCCTTGTGCCCACATGAACCTCTGGGGGACAGGGGAGCCCCAGCTGGCATGGGTAACATAAGCAAGTGGTGTTGACATTAGTGAGCATAAAGGAAGAATGTACCAAAATGCTATGAGACTACAAGAACACAGACGGTCAGAGAAGTGTCCACAGGAGACAGGACGTTTGAGTGGAACCGTAATAAGCTGGCCTGCCTCCTGTTCACACTGCTCCTGTTTTTTGAAAGCACAAAGCTCCTTCTGATCCGGCTCTGGTTTTGTAGATGCTGCTCTCTTTCTCTGGGAAGCTCTTCCCTGGTCTTCACATGGCTAATTTTTGCCCGTAGTCCTGGTTCCAGCTTCAATGCCACTTCCTCAGCCAGAGTTTCCCAGACCTTCTGTCTCAGCCAAATTAGATCCTCTGTACTGTTCTCCCTGCAGGCACCCCACCTTAGTGGCTCTCGGCACCCGCTCCCTGGGGATTCTCTGATTGAGGCCTTGCTTCCCACTAGGCTGTGAGTCCCGTAAGGGCAGGTCTGGGTCTGTTCTCTTCACTCTGTACATCTGCAGCTGGGCTGGTCCCTATCACTCAGCAAGTGTTCAGTAAATATTTTTTGATGAATAAGTTTCTGGGAGCCCACGTGGAAGATAGAGGAGCAGGGCATTCCCAGCAGAGCTAAAGGCAGAAAATGTCAGCTACCCTCGGAAGTCACAATTTGTGGATGGGGTACGGGAGGCCAGGAGATGGGGGACTGGGTGAAACTTCCCATCACTCCTCTTTGCCCTGCCGACTGGACAGGTCTCTATAATTCTTGTATACATCTGCACTCCTTGAGGGATGAGGGAAGGAGGGTTGGTGTCCTAAGGTCTCCTGAGAGAAGGGATGACTCTTGGTGGCTGCCAAAGGGAAAAAAACCTCCCACATGCCAAGAAGCCAACACTAAAAGGTGGACAATGGCTACTACAATGACTATATTATAATTACGATAATGAACAGTGAACTGCCGTGGGTCTGGACCAGCAAGACAAGGGAACGCGCTCACCCCAGAAGAAGGTATCTAAACAAAACCCAAACAAGTTAGGCAAAGTCATGTCACTTGAGATCATCCAGTTTCTCCTGTGGATGGAGAATGCTTCAAGGTCAGGAAGGGCACAGAGACATAAGTCATCTCGGGCTGCCCTGCAAAATGCTAAAGATGGCTTAAACAACAGAAATTTATTTTCTCACATTTCTGGAGGAAGGAAGTCCATGACCAAGGTGCCAGCAAGGCTGGCTTCTAGCGAGGACCCGCTTTCTTGTCCACAGATGGCTACCTTCTCTCTATATCCTCACATGACAGGGAGAGAAAGTAAGCTCTCACGTGTCTCCATCATGGCACAAATCCCATCGTAAGGTGTCCAATCTCATGCCTCCTCTCACCCCAACTACCTCCCAAAGATCTTTTTTTTTGAAACAGAGCCTCAAGTTGTCACCCTGGATAGAGTGCTATGGCATCACAGCTCACAGCAACCTCCAATTCCTGGGCTCAAGCGAGTCTCCTGCCTCTGTCTCCCAAGTAGCTGGGACTACAGGCGCCCGCCACAACTCCCAGCCATTTTTTGACTGCTCCCGTCATTGTTGTTTGGCGGTCCCGGGCTGGATTCGAACCCGCCAGCTCAGGTGTACGTGGCTGGCGCCTTAGCCCGTTGAGCCACAGGCGCCACGCCCCTCCCAGAGATCTTATCTCCTATCACCCCAGGGGTTAGAGCTTCAGGATATGAAGTTTGGAAGAACATAAACATTCGGTCTAACAGGAAGCATTTGTGATAATTCCACTGGAAGAAGATGTGGGTCTGTCAGGTGCACATTGTGGTAACTATCAGCCCTGTTTCTGAAATATTTTCAGCTTTCTGCTTTCCAGGCCCATGATGGGGTAACACTTCCTAGATCCTATGTGGCTGAGTGGGGGCAGGTGACTCATTCTGCTCAATGAGCTGAGAGCAGGTGTCATGCCTGGGCTGGAGCCCCTCCTGGACAGTGGAAGACCCTCTATACTCTCCACACCACGGTCCTTCTCCAGGAGGCGCCATAGTTTCTGCTCAACTCCCTTGCCCTCAATCTAGGGAGAAGCCTTGCTCGTTTCAAGCTCCAATTGTTCTAAACATTTGGGAATTCTCCTGAGTCTTTGTAATTCTCCTAAGGGATTAGGATTTTGGACACAGGCAGGCACTTGCACAGTTTCATCAGCCCTTCCTACTAGCCCATCTCTCCCCTTAGGAAAAGAGCACAACCATCTGCTTTGATGGAGGAGGAAGAAATATAAATGGGGGGGGGGAATACATTGATAGATATTTCAAAAAATACTATTGACTCATCTTCAAATTCACGACTCATTCTTTTATCATCTTGATTCTGTAGTCAACCCCTTCCTATGAATATTTTATTTTAGATATTACATATTCTAGACCTAGAATTCTCATTTGTTTCTTTCTTATTGTTCCTATTTTGGGCTGAAATTTCTTATCTTTTCATTTGTCGTGAGCAGATTCTCCCTTAACGTCACTGAGAATTGTTAGAATAGTTGCTTTAAAAATCCTTGTCTGTCTGGGAGGCCAAGTGAGTGGATTGCTTGAGCTCAGGGGTTGGAGACCAGCCTGAGCCAGAGCGAGACCCCGTCTCTAAAACGGGTTGGCTCAGTACCTGTAGTTCAGTGGTTATGGTGCCAGCCACATGCACCAGGAGCTGGCAGGTTTGAACCCAGCCCGGGCCTTCTAAGCAACAATGACAACTACAACAGCAACAACAACAAAAATAGCCAGGCACTTTGGCGGGTGCCTCTTGGGAGGCTGAGGCAAGAGAATCACTTACACCCAAGAGCTTGAGGTTACTGTGAGCTATGACACCATAGCACTCTACCGAGAGTGACATAATGAAACTCTGTCTCAAAAAAAAATTAGAAAAAATGAAACTAGTTGTGCATTGTGGCAGGCACCTGTAGGCCCAGCTACTTGGGAAGCTGAGGCAAGAGAATCACTAAAGCCCAAGAGTTTGAGGTCGCTGTGAGCTGTGACACCATAGCACTCTACCAGGAGTGACATAGTGAGACTCTGTCTCAAAAAAAAAAGAAATTAAAAATAAATAAAACAAGCTGGGCATTGTGGTAGACACCTGTAGTCCCAGTTACTTGGAAAGCTGCAGCAAGAGAATCACTTGAGCCCAAGAGTTTGAGGTTGCTGTGAGCTGTGATGCCACAGCACTCTACTAAGGGTGACAAGGTAAGAATCTGTGTCCAAAAATATAAGAATAAAAAGTAACCTTGTCTGGTAATTCTAACATCTAGGTCATCTTGGAATCAGAATCTAATCATTATCTGTTCTTTCAAGAGTGGCTCATGTTTCCCTATTTGTTGATGTTAGGATGGCCAAACCCTACTTGAACGGAAAAGCCATTCTGTGAGACTCTGTTACAGGTGGACATAACTCAGGTAAGAGAGACATGCTATAGACTCATCAAGTCCTTGCCTGGCCCAGTTACAGACGTGTAAGAACTATGCTGACACTGTGAGCCCCCAGGATGAGATAACATCTTTGGCACCCTGATAAGAGCAACAGTTTGGTGGTCCATGACAGAAACCAGCTCCCCCTCAGCCTGCTATAAAAGACCAGCCTCCCTCCCTAAACCCTAAGATCCTTTAGATCTTAGCCCACTTAGCCCAAGTGTCAAAATAAACATTGCCACCTTTGCTACACTTTGGTCTTGAGTGTTCTGATCTGCTCTTTTTTCAATTTTTACCTATCAGTTTGCCTTTGGAGCGATTTTGGATTGTATCACAGATATCGTGAATGTTATATTGTGGAGACTCTGGCTTCTGTTCTATTTCTCCCAAGAGTGTTGATTCTGTAATTTGTTTTTGGAGGCAATTAACTTGGATATACTCAAACTGGAAACTCTGCCAGTTGGGCAGCAGCTCATTTTTCAGTTCATTTCTTTTAGCTCTATCTGGGCTGTTTAAGCTTTGCCCTGTACATACATGCTGCAGAAGCCAGCCGGAGAGTTGGAAGACGTTATAGATAGAATTGAGCCTCCCTGTTCTAGCCACTTCTCTGTACCCTCCACCTCACTTTCCTGTTGATAAATTGCCTATAACTTTGTCTTTTATAACTTAGGCCAGAAGGAATATAGATTTTCTACCGGAATTTTGGCTTCTATCACCCATCCTTGAGGTCAGGGATTTTGTGTATTTTTTCCAGGGATTAAATTTGCTATCCGTGGGAAGGTCAGCCCAATAGGCACTTCGTTGGCCATTACCAGAAGCAATATTCCACATTTCACTTTTATTTATTTATTTATTTATTTATTTTTGAGACAGAGTGTCACTATGTCACCCTCGGTAGAGTGCCATAGAGTCACAGCTCACAGCAACCTCCAACTCTTGGGCTTGAGCGATTCTCTTGCCTCAGCCTCCCAAATAGCTGGGACTACAGGCACCCACCACAATGCCTGGCTATTTTTTGGTTGTAGTTGTCATTGTTGTTTGACAGGCCCGGGCTGGAGTCGAACCCACCAGCTCCGGTGTATATGGCTTGTGCCCTAACCACTGAGCTATAGGCACTGAGCCCCACGTTTCACTTTAAAAAGGATTTTTAGCTCTTAAGAAAAAATCAGAAGTATTGTCTCTAATAAGGAAGGACAAGCCTTTACAAACACATGTATCTCTGTTACCTCCATCATCATTTTTCTCCTTTGTCGCAAACTCATGAAAACGTCAAGTAGGATACACAAGAATCAAAGAATCAGTTCAGTAATAAGTGAGGGCATAACCATTTCCCACTTCATCTGGCGCCTTGGTTCCTCATTTTTGTCCTCATTAGGACAAAATTAATTTTTTGGTTTTTGAGACAGTCTCACCAACCCTAAGTAGAGTGCCCATGGCATCATAGCTCACACAACCTCAAATTCTTGGACTTGAGCAATCTTCTTGCCTCAGCCTCCTGAGTAGTTGGGACTACAAGGGCCCACCACAACACCTGGGTGTAGTTTTTCTGTTCTGCTTTTTTTTTTTTTTTTTAGTAGAAATGGGATCTCACTCTTGCTCAGGCTAGTCTTGAACTCCTAAACTCAAGCAATCCACCCACATCGGCCACCCGAAGTGGTAGGATTACAGGTGTGAGCCACTGCACCTGGCCAGGGGGTCCCCCCAATTCTTTTCAGGGTCACCCCTCAGTGTCACATTTAATAGAATCCTGCATGATTCCAAGTTGGTGGCCCCATGTAAACCATAAACTCACAGAGGCCCTAGTCCCAGTCTGCTTTAAAATTTCCCCAAGGTGCTGCTGTAAATTATAAATACCAGCCCCTTTTCTAATCTGCTGGCAGGGCTATAAATTGCCCTTTCTGTGGGACAACTTGGCAAGGCCTTATTAAAATTGTTCAGACCCTTTCACCAAGGAATTTCACTCGTAGGAACACAGCCTAAGGGAACAATCACAGAAGCACACTGAGATTTATGGACAAAGATGAACATTATAGCATCATTTGTAATAGTGAAAAATGGCAAAGAATTGAAATGCCCAAAAGTAGAGAATGGTTAAATAAAATATGATACGACCATACTGTAGAATATTAATATGTAGCTGTTAAGAATTATGCCCCTAAAGAATATCTAATGACATGGAGAAATGCTGATGTATGTGCATATAATGTTGAGCTAAATAAAATAATGCAGAAGACAGATCTCTATGTAATATGATCCCATGTATGGGGGGGGTGTTTGCATATGCATGTACAGAGATATATATACATACCTCGGTATGTATCTGAAAGAAAATACAACCAAATGTTAACAGTGGTTATATCTGGGAGTTGATATTATATGCACAGTATAATCTCCATAGTTGACCACCTCCTTAAGTTGAACTAATTTTCGCAGACTGGACATGCACCCTCATACATATCACTACAGCAGGCCTCGTTCCTTATATTGACCACCTCTTTATGTTGGCCAGTTTGTTACAGTCCCTTGGGTGGTCAACCTACAGAGATTCGACTGTAATTTTTAAAATTTCTTTTTCACAGCACTTCCTAAAGTGAGTATGTATTGCTCTTAAAAGCCCAAAAGAAATATTTACCTTGCAAATGCCATCAAGAGAAATCAGAATATGAAAGGGCAGAGAAAATGATAATACAGACCACTAAATATTGAATTTTGCACTCACTTCAGCAGCCCAGGTACTGAAATTGGAACAATGCAGAGAAGATTATCCTGGTCCCTGTGCAAGGATGACACACAAATTCATGAAGCATTCCATATTTTTTTAAATACTAGAATTTTAATTATCAGAGAGAATAAAGACATTTCAAATCAAATAATTAACAGCTATCTGTCAGTTGACCTCTGCTATATAACAACTATACAATCTTAGTGACCTAAGGAGAAACTCAAGTGTCTGTAATTGGCTGGGGTTGGCTGATCTCACTGGTGGGTCGGCTGGGACCAGGCTGGGCTGGGCTGGGGCCCCAACTCTGTTTCACTTGCATCCCATACTCTGCTGGAACCAGCAGGCACCTGCCCTGGAAGGTGATGGAAGAGGTACAAGGTGTCAAGCCCTGTCACACAAGCAATTGTCAATCCTTTGGTGACATGCCACTGGCCCAGTGGCTAAAGCCGATCCTATGACCGATCCTCAAATCGAGGGCCAATCCTGCCTCTTCCATGGGAAGAGATGCAACAGCACAAATCAAAGGTCATAGATACAGGGAGGGGTGAAGAACTGGGACTATTCATTGAATTCCCACGAGGTCCCCCCACACACACACTTGAAGGATGCTCGCATCTGGTATGAGTCAGAAACCCTGACTCAGCAAGTTCTCCTGCATGGTTAGAGACAGATTCTCCCATCTTCACCAACGCCACCCAGCCCATAGTTTTTGTTCAAAGAATGTACAGTGTGCCAACTTTTTCATTGGTCATTTGAGTTTGTTTGTTGTTTGGTTTGTTGGTTGGTTTTAGATTTTTCATATCACTCAAACCATTAATTATCTTTGAGATCCCAGCTAATTGGCTCCACTGTACGTTTCACAGTAGCACCCAAAGACACAAAGAAAAATAATAATGGTCTGAAAGGCAAGCAGTTTGACCGAGGAACATACAGGACAACGCCACAACTTACAGCCACATCAGCTGAGCACTACAAGACTCTGGGGCTGCACTGTCCAAGTGGTGGCCACTAGGCACAAGAGCTATTTTAAATTTTAATTAGTTAAAATTAAATTAAATTTAAAATTCAGTACCCCAGTCACATCAGTAAGAATTCAAGTGTCTAATAACCACGTATGGCTAATGCCAATCAGGTAGTGTAATAGGAGGCACAAACATAGACAGTTTTATCTTTGGGAAAGTGCTAGTGGACAGTGCTGCTCCACAAGTGCCGTTGACCTTGACTGTGATGTGGTGGCGCCCCCTGGAGTTGTGCAATCCTGAAGTCCTGCAAAGCAGGCAGGATAACTCCCAGGTCTCCTGGAGCTCAGTATGACCTGTCTGTGCTAAGTTTTTTGGCCAATATTTCTTTTTCCTTTCCTTTCCTTTTTCTTTTTTTGATACAGAGTCTCACTCTGTCTCTCTGGGATTGAGGGCCACAGCATCATCACAGCTCACAGCAACCTCAAACTCTTGGGCTCAAGCAATCCTCAGACCTCAGCCTTCCGAGTAGCTGGGACTACAGGTCCCTGACACAATGCCCAGCTAATTTTTCTGTTTTAGTAGAGACAGGGTTTCACTCTGGCTCAGGCTGGTCTCCAACTCCTGAGCTCAGGAGATCCACCTGCCTCGGCCTCCCAAAGTCCTGGGCATGAACCTCTAAACCCAGCCTTGGCCAATATTTCTAAAGGCTTTGGTTTTGCTCATTCTTTCAAGTTCTTATATTAACCACATTCCTGCTGTTCTTCTACTTTAACCACTTCCTGCCATCCCCTTCCATCTTGGATATTTTTCTCAGAGAACAATGGGTTTCTCTGATGCTCTAGTTCTGCAGCTTGGTGCCCCTTGTGAGCTGGCCTCAGACACTCACTCAGTCCTCTTCTCCAAAACTTTTTGCCTCACACTCTTGGCTCTCACGTGTTTTGGTTCTACATCTCTGCACTTTGGGACTCTTGGCTGCTGTCTCTGCAGCCAGAATGCCACTGTTCCCCTTGTCACCTGGTCTTTTAAGGCTGAGTTCCAGCCTGCCCTTTTGAGTTTGCTTTCCCTAACCACACGGATACAGACGCTTCCCCTCCCCACTTAGGCCTTCCATGTCCTGGGCTTACCGCTACCCTCGCCCCTTTGCTACCACTTCCTGCCTTCCCTGCCTGACCGTGAGCTCCCTATGGGCAGGATAACTTGTCTAGGACACCAACTTGTCTAGATGACCAAAGTGGCACTGGAGACAGCCCCATCTGGGTATGAACCACCTGTTCCTCCACTGGCTATCTGTGTAATCACAGGCAAGATGCTTTAGTTCTTCTGTACCTAATTTTTCTTTTTTATTTATTTTTATTTATTTTATTTTATTTTATTTTTTGCAGTTTTTGGCTGAGGCTGGGTTTGAACCCGCCATCTCCGGCATATGGGGCCAGCGCCCTACTCCTTTGAGCCACAGGCTCAAATGAGCCCTGTACCTCATTTTTCCTATTTAATACGTAAAATAAGAACGTATTCATATTCTGTTTCTGTGATGAGAACGTATTCATCAGGGTTCTCCAGAGAGACAGAACCAACAGGGTGTATGTATAAATAGAGATTTATCATGAGGAGTTGGCTCGCACGATCACAGAGGCTGGGAAGTCCCACCATCGACCATCTGCCAGCTGGAGGTGCAGGAAAGCCAGGGTGTGATTCTGTCCAAGTTGGAAGGTCTGAGACCCAGGGGAGTTGATGATGCAACTTCCAGTCCAAGGGAAGGAGAAGATGAGATATGACGCCCCAGGGCCCATGCGGTGAAGCAGATAAGAACAGACCAGCTCCTCCTTCCTCCACCTTTTGTTCAGCATCGTGGGCCCGCAGCAGATTGGAGGATGTCCACCCACACTGGGGAGGGCAGGTCTTCCTTCTTTCAGTTACCCACATAAATGCTCATCTCATCTCACCCTCCCAGACACACACAGAATTAAAGTTTTACCAGCTATCTGGGCATCCCCTGATCCAGACAAGTTGACACATAAAACCATCAGAGAAGGTGAATTGAGATGAAACATGGCAGAAACGTGGAACAGTGCCTGACACCCTTCAACGGCCTGCTGACTGCTAGTTATTTGTCTGTATATTCTGAGAGTCTGGCACACCAGAGGTGCTCAATTATTGCCACCTGAATTAGTAAAATGATAGGCTACAATCCAGACTACTCTAAGGGAAGCCCGTGTAGGTCTTCACATGCTGCAGAAGACCTGGGCACTTTTTTTTTTTGAGACTGAATCTTGCTTTGTTGCCCTGAGTAGAATGCCATCGTATTGTCATAGCAACCGCAAACTCTTGGGCTCCAAGAGATCCTCTTGCTTCAGCTTCGACGCCTGACTAGTTTTTCTATTTTTAGTAGAGATGGGGTCTTACTCTTGCTCAGGCTGTCTCCAGCTCCTGAGCTCAAGCAATCCACCTGCCCCAGCCTCCCGGAGAGCTAGGATTACAGGTGTGAGCCACCACGCCCAGCCTATCCAGGCACATTTAAATGGGCCCCGCAAAAGGAACTGGGATCAAAATGTGTTCATCATCATCAAAAGGGAAGCAAAGCGCTGTGTCTGGGGTGGTTTTCTCGTCAGACATTTTCATCCAGGAAACAGCTCTAGATTCCTTTAAGAGGCTACCCTCCTGGCTGTACGAACATTTAAGGAATTCCCCAAAGGACTCGCCTTACCAGAGCAGCTTTGAGGTAGTTTGAGGTCCCATCAGAGTAACAATCATAAAATCCCTAACATGTTTTGGGTACTTACTATGTGCCATTGATCTCAAATGGCAGCAATTCTTCCTTCCTCCCCCTCTAACCCCAATGGATGTTTACCAATGTCTGGAGACTTTATCACAACTCCTGTCATCTCGCAGGTAGAACCCGGGGTGCTGATAAACATGCTACACTGCACAGGACAGCCCCCAGAATTAGGAATTTTCTGTCCTAAAAATGTCAACATCGAGGTTGAGAAACTCCATTCAAGTCAGTGAGCCTTGTGGGTGTCATCTCATTTAATCATAACGATACATGTATGACTAAGACAGTGTTTTTAACATCAATGCCCTCATTTTCTAGATGAGGAAAGTAAAGCTGAGGTATGCAAACTGCCCACATCACACAGCTGGAAAATCGGGGAGACCTGATTGAAATCCAGGCAGCCCAACTGTCCTGGCAGCTAACACATACTGGAGCTGCCGCAAGCTTGAAACCTACATGGTGCAACAGACAGAACCCTGGTTCTGTCATCAGTTGGACCTGGGCTGGAAGCCTTGCTTGGTCAGTCGGTGGCCACATGACCTTGAATACAGTGTCTGGAAACTCTCTAAGATTCTAATTTCCCATCTATAAAATAGGCACAAGGTGCCCACCTTCTAGGGTTATTACAGGTAAAATATGACAGTGACTGCAAAGTGCCTGACAGACAGGGTGACGCTCCTTGAACAGTAGCTGCCACTGCTGCTGCTGTTGTTGTCATTGTCGACATCACTATTATTATTCCCATCGCCTTGGAGCTGAAGGCCCGGATTCCCTCCCACCCGATCCTAAGGAAACAAGAACTCAGTTTTGTAGCTGGTCCCAGTGCGCCAGCTGGCACTCAGAAACCAGTGGGCTGCTGCCTTCCCAATGCCAGATTTCTCCCTTGCAGAAGTGAGCTGGTGCTTCAGGAGGCTGCAACAGCTCCCCAGGAAAGAGATGAGCTGCTCAGGTCCTCACCAAGAGCCAGAGTCATGAATGTGACCTGGAGCAGACAGCTGGGCCAACCTGTCTGGGCCATCTCAGAATGGGGGACACCATTCTTCCTGGTCCCCCCATTGAGAAGCACCAGGATCCTTCAAGGCAGAAACCAGTAATCGATTGGACCTGTCCTCAGAGGCTCTGTTCCCCAGCACAGATAGGGACTCCCAGAAGAAAGCAGAATTCTTTAAAGAGAAAAATAATTTCTCTCTGCTAAGTGTCTGGGGGGGACTGCCTATCTTTTGGAAGGTGCCAAAAGAATGCAATAGCCAAACTGGAGCGGATATGCTAGAAAGTTCCCAAAACATGAGAGCTCGTATTGATGAAGGCAACACTTTTGTGAGGCCTCTCAGACCCAAGACCAGTTACATTCCATGTCTCCAATAATAAAAAGAAGACCCACCATTACAGCCCACTGTGTGTCAAGTGCTGTTATAATTGCAATACATTCATCATCTTCAACCCTGTAATTAGTGTACCCATTCATAGGACTGTTGTGTCAACACACAAAAGATGCTTCAAAGGAGACAAATAGGGGAGCATTATGTATGTAAGCATTTGCCACTAACATTATCATCATTACTACAACGATTGCTATTACTGCCACCCTGAAGGTAGGTGTCATCTCCATGGCCCAGTAAAGCGAAAGAGAGGATGATTTGCCCAAGGTCACAAAGGAGGTGAGATAATTTGCCCAAGGTCACAAAGGAGGTGAGTCAACAGGCATCCGCCTCAGGCTGCCAGAGTTCAAATTCTGGCTTGGCTGTTTTGGTAACCGCACACCAACCTGGTTTCTGCTCCCACAAAATGAATTCAAATACATGTTAAAGTAGTGATTCAATCTGTTTGGTTTGGTTTTATGATTATAAAAACTCAGGTCTGGAGTTCAGAAAATAGAGGTTTTTTGTTTTCTGAAGATTGAACCCTCTCTGCCCTTGAGAAAAAAGGAAAGGACTTTCTACCACTAAGGTTATGTCGGCTCTGTTGTTAACAACCAGTCCAGGAGTATCTTGATCTGCCATAGAAGCTACTGTGAGAGACATGATGTTGGCAGGACTCATGGTGGAGGGAGAAAGGAGAAAAGCCAACACCAGAGCCTTGGCCAAGAGTAGTACTCAAGGGAGACCAATGCCCAGAAAAGGCCAGCCGAGGGGCCAAGAGATGGCATTGAGAGGGACGCCTGGGACGTCCATGATCTGCTAGACCAGAGGCCCGTGTGCTCACCTTCCCTCCTCCATTGATCCTCTGGGGCAGCAAAGGCACCTGCCCACGGTCAAGGTCTTTAAAAGTACTTACCTCCCTCGACAATAACATCTACTCACCCCAGACAGGCATCAGATCCAAGGCAACCCTGGACCCCAGCAGGGGCAGTAAGGAAGACCCCCACCCTTCCCCAGGGGGAGTTCAGGTGGTCCCAACCCAGGTATCCTGAGCTGAGAGAGTGGGAGTAGAGGCCACCACTCCATCAGTGGCCATTATTGTCATTCTCATTGTCACCGTCATCTCAGCCTGGGCTGCAGGTGGGGGAGGGACCCTCTGAACTCTGTTCCCAAGTCCCTCCAAAGCCTCCAACCCTCCAGTGGTGCCACTGGAGGGAAAGCCCTCTTTGGTGTTCCCCTCTCTCCACCCATGTGAGCTGGTCAGCAAACACGCCCCTGGCAGACAGAGAGGAGGGCGTGCAGTACCGGGTCCCTGCTCACTCTGCCCCTGCAGCAGGGGAGCGCGGAGAGCCGAGGCCAAGGCTGTTATACACAACGCAGATGCGCCATGAACTCATACTCCTTGGGCACAGACACTCCGGGGGAAATGCTGCCGATTTTACCCACTCATTCCTCTGAAAATAACTGCACACACTATCTGCCAAGTTTCCGGAACAGAACAAGTGCAGAGGACTAGGGAACTGATGGAGAGAAGGAGTTTGGGGTAGTAGGAAGTAAACCACATTGCTCTGCGGGACAACGGGTCTCTGAAAGAAAAAGGGGGATTTGTAATGGATTTCATCATGTCCAATGTTTTTAGAAATAGCAATACTAGTCGCTTCCATTTTTACAAAGCAGCAACTCTGCCCTGGCTCTATTTGTTTATTCACAGTTCCACAGTTAACTCTGCTGGAGTTAAATGTATCTCCATTTTTACAGATGAGTCAGGTGAGGCTCAGAGAGGTTCAGTAACGTAGGTCACACAGCATGAAATAGCAGAATCATGATTCAAAGCCGGCCCTCTCTGATTCTGAACGCTTTCCTCTATACCCAGCTGCCTCTCAAACAATTCATTCACCTGCACCAATCACCACGGATGGTGAGTGAAAGAGAGAGAGAATTGAAAATATCTGTGATGAATGTAAAACCCGTCTCTACCAGCCACTTTTCTGGATGAAGCAGCTGAAGTTCTCCAGGGTTGAAACCAGAGCTCATCTGTCCCTTAGTCAGTAGCTGTGTGTGGCAATTCCAATGCATATCAGGTGCTCCCCTGGGGACTTCACGGTGAACAAGACAAGCTCTGCCCTCATGGAGCTTAAAGCCCAGCAGGCAGACAGACTTAACCAAGTAATACCGGGAGGTGGGTCCCTGTTGCAAGACAGAGACTCACAAAGGAGGCAGAGCTGACCTCTCTGGTGGTCAGGGGCAGAGTCTTTGGCAAAGAGAAGTTTGGGCTGATGCTCTCTAGAACAGCAGGTGTCAGGGAAAGACAGGGGACTGGAGTCCAGGGTCATCTGCTCAGAGGGGACGGCGGCAGTAAGAGGACTTAGGAAGTTCACGGCCAGATCATGCCGTGCTCATGTCAACACAGAGGAGGTTGACATGACCCTGTTTGGGTTTCAGAAGGATCCCTCAGGCAGCAGAGCCATTAAGAGGTGACTGTGGTCATCCAGATGGGGCACAGTGATGGCTGAGACAGTGAGGCAGCTGCCGTAATGGAAAGACATGAATGAATCCTCAAATGCCCGGCAGGAGACTTGACAAGGCTTGGCTGGATAAGGGGTCAATGGTGGCCTGATGTCTGGGAGGGGGACCTCCCCATTTTGAACACACTATGTTGTTGTTGGACCCTGATTCTTTTTTTTTTTTTTTTTATTGTTGGGGATTCATTGAGGGTACAAAAAAACATGTTACACTGGTTGCCTTTGTTGGGTAAAGTCCCTCTTACAATCGTATTTTGCCCCCAAAAGGTGTGGCACACACCAAGACCCACCCCCCTCACTCCTTCCCTCTCTCTGCTCTTCCTTTCCCCTGGACCCTGATTCTTGATCCAAAATCAATAGCCCCCTTAGCAATTACAGGTGGGTATCCCACTTTGGTGTTCATTCCTGTCCTGTCCTGTCCTGATCCTTTATATGTCCCTTCCAGAGAGTCACACACCTTTTGAGTATGTGTGAGAACATTTTTCACTCATAGTCCTATGATGACAGAACAATGCACCCCACAAAGATGCTCACATTTGCATCCCTAGAACTTGCCAATGTGTTCCTCACATGGCAAAAGGGACTTTGCAAATGTGGTAACATTAGGGAACATGAGATGGGGAGATTTTCCTGTTATCCAGGTCAACCCAATGTAGTCACAGGGGTCGGCACAGGAGGGGAGCAGAAAGGTCTGAAGAAGAGGTGTGATGATGAAGCAGAGCGATGCATTCTGAAGACAAAGGGAGGGTCCACAAGCCCAGGGACACAGGTGGCGAGGAAAGAGAGATATGAATCCTCCCTTGAAGGCTCCAGAAGGAACACAGGGCTGCTGACACCTTAATTTTAGCCCCTATATAGCGCATTCTGGACTTCTGAATGTAGAACTGTAAGGTAATGAACTTGTGTTGTTTTAAGCCACAAAATTGGTGTTAATTTGTTACAGCAGCAATAAGAATATGACACAATGGACTTCTTAATCTAAGGCAAAACCGTACTTCACAAGATAGCAAATAAAAAAATATTTCAAAGCTCGGCGCTTATAGTTCAGTGGTTAGAGTGCCAGCCACATACACCAGAGCTGGCAGGTTTGAACCTGGCCTGGGGCCTGCTAAACAACAATGACAGCTGCAACTAAAAATAGCTGGGCAATGTGGTGGGCACCTATAGAGCCAGCTACTTGGGAGGCTGAGGCAAGAGAGTTGCTTAAGCCCAAGAATTTGAGGTTGCTGTGAGCTGTGATGCCATAGCACTTTACCAAGGACAACATAATGAGACTTTGTCTCAAAAAAAAAATATATATATATATATATTTTCAAGTCTGTATCATATTCACACAAGGGAAATGTAAAGGAGAAAGCAATGTGAGGGCCAGGAGTGGTGGCTCACACCTGTAATCCTAATATGTTCAGGAGTTCGAGACCAGCCTGACCAAGAACAAGACCTCATCTCCACTAAAAATAGAAAAATTAGTGAGGTTTGGTGGCACATGCTATAGGAGTGTTGAGTTGTGGACCTCACCACCCACCATGAAAAAGGCATGTGGAAGTCCTAAACCAGTATCTCTGACCGTGACCTTACTTGGAAATGGGATCGTTGCTCATGTAATTAGTTAGGTCAATATAAGGCCTTGCTGTTATTACAAGAAGACAGCAGAGAACATGAAGGCAGAGACACCCAGGGAACATCAGGGGGAGACAAAGGCCAGGATTGGGGTTATGCAGCTGCAAACCAAAGAATGCCGAAGATTCTGCAAACCCCTAGAAGCTCTGAAGAGATGGGGAAGAATTTGGAGGGCTGATGGCTTTGCAGGCACCTTGAGCTCTGATTGAGCTCTCCAGAAGCACGAGACAGTGAATTTCTGTTTTAAGCCACGAGATTTGTCATAGTTTGTAAGAGGCACCCTAGGAAACTAAAACACCTGCTTTCATGGAATTCCGTCCTGTTTCTGAAATTTCTTCCTCAACAACATGGATTTGATATAATGTGCCTTCCTTTCCTTTTCCTGTCATCATTATTCCTTCCTTTTTCTTAATCACCACAAGGACATTCTTAAATTAGTGGCACATCTTATAATCAAGAGCATTTTAGATTTAAGAGAATAAAATATGTGGGTATTCATCAGACTTTAGGCATCATACCTCCGTGTCCCAGTTCTTAGGGCACAGCCTGGCAGGAGGTCCTGTGGTTTAGTAAATAATCACGTGTTGTAGAAAGGCGGTGAGGGCAGGGGAAGTGGACAGGGAGCGTGGACATCATCCAGAGAGCCTGGAAGGAATTGAGCTGAGGGATGGATGAGGTCCCAAGCAGAGATATTTCCCACCTAACATGAAATACAGGTTTCTTTCTCTGTAATTCTAAAAGAGCGATTAATTTCTGTTGAGAACTCCACGTGGTCACATAAACTCCCTTTAAAGTTGGAAAACTCTCCAGAGCCATAGCAGTTTCGGAAGAATCTGGAAAGTAGGGGAAACAGCAGACTTCTTGGAGAAGATGGCTAGCTGGGAGAGGGGCATGGGGGTGGGCAGAACAGCAGCTGGGAAGGTCTCAGAGCACATGAATCCCAGGGGACATCCCCAAGTGACACAGCCCAGAGTATGTGCAGGTGAATCAGGCCAACCCGAGGGTCGGTTCATCCCCGGACTTCAGCTCTGAGTTTGTCCCCAGCCCAGGGAAAGGCAATACCACTTGAACCTCAAGATTTTCCTGGGAACAAGGAGGGTTTGAGACTAGGTAAGAAATGGGTGCAGGGAACTGGGCCGGTAACTCAGCTGTGGGAAAGTTGATTTATTTATTGAATGAATGACCAACCATAGAGGGAACTGCTCTGTCTGAACCGGGATCCCAGGAAATGAGGCTCTGACACGTGAGAAGCCCAGAGGACATCTGAAATGAAGGCTGCCTTCAGCGATCTGGTTGCATCAGCCCGTCGTCCGTGGAGGTCACCTTCTCATTCGGCTTAGCTCCATCCCCTCCTGCCTCGCAGCCAGGGGACCGCTTTGTCTCTCTTCCTTGCAGTCATCTCCAGCCCAGGACCGAGACTGGGAAATGGGGCTTGGGAGAGAGAGTCAGAACGCTCTGGGCCACGTGGAAGTGGGTCTAAAAGAACACCAGGGCGACTCCGACAAATGTGTGGACGTGTTTGGCATCTTTATTCCTCTTCTAAGTACCAATTACTCATCCTGGGCCCAAATGGTGGCAGGTTTTCTTCCCCCAAGGGGACAGATTGCAGAACCCAGAGCAGAGAGGTGGTAGGGGGAAGCTGAGGAGGGGAGGAGGGGAAGACGGGGTGGCACCTTCGCTGCAGACAGGCTGAGGGGAGCCCTGGGATGCAGCTACCTCCAGGCCAGCTGCAACCTCCTGCAAGGTTATCTGTAGCGGGCACAGGCTTCAAATCGACGGGGCAATAAAAGTGAGTCATCGTCACCCCGTGCGAGCCAACTCAGGCGCTTGGGGCTCAGTGAAGCGTGTCCCCAGATGCAAAGTTACTCAAATTCTGGAATGAGTTTTGCCTGAATAAAGGGCATAGAAATGTCCGTGCCCATAAAGACCAGCTGCTGTGCAGAGCCAGTGTGGCTGACAGAGCAGGGGTGAGCAGCTGACAAGCACCACCTGAAATGAGCCGCAGGCTCGAGACAGACAGTGCCATACCCTCTAGAGACATCTGTCCTCAGGCTCCTCACCCAGCTCCATGGCTGCCTAGCTGTGTGCCCTTGGGCAGGGACATCACCTCCCTGATCTTCACAGCCTCAATGATCAGTAAGGGCCCTTTGTACTCTGAGTTCCCTCCCATGCATCTACAAAGAGCCCTATGGGGTACGCATTCCAGGGGTGATGTTTGCATTTTACCAGAAAGTATCTGCTCTTTCCACAGCATGCTGGTGAAGGGTACTGTTTCCCCAATCCAATCGTTCAAGTTCATCCCGGCCCCATGATTTTTTAGCTCTGTGACTACAGGCAGGTTACTTAACCTCTCTGAGCCTCTGTTTCTTCCTGCTAAGGATAACATGACCAATGGAAAGGCAGGAAGTCTTATCCCAAATCCCTAGATATCACCTTTTGATTATATTTCCCCCTTGTCCGGGAATCTTTACATGGAGATTTCTGAGAGTTCTGTTTGCGGCAAGAAAATGAAGCATCACACTTGTTCCACGGATGAGGGTTTGTGAAGCCCCCTAGCCATCAAGCTTTCTCTCTCAAATTTCTGCATTGTCTTCTCTGGAACACCTAGATCTAGAACTATCTAGTCAATTTATTATCCATGTCTCTCCACTGGATTTAAGCTCCATGAGATCACGGTCACACCTGGCTCACACCAGGTCCTCAATACACCTGTTGTAGAATGAATGAATGAATGAATCATTGCTTCATTTAGTTGCTTCTCACACCAGCCTTCCCAAAGTCTCTCTACGTCCCCATTTTGCAGAAATGGAAACTGAGCCCTTGCAGTTGCTCAAAGTCATAGGGCATAGGTACCCAGGTCTGCCTGACTCCAAATTCCACCTCTCGCCCCCTCCCCGGAAGGTGTTTGCATTTTATTTTATTTATTTATTTATTTTTGAGACAGCTGTCACCAAGCTGTCACCCTGGATAGAGGGCTGTGGCATCACGGCTCACAGCAACCTCCAATTCCGGGGCAAGTAGCTGGGACTACAGGTGCCCGCCACAACGCCAGGCCATTTTTTGGTTGCAGCTACCATTGTTGTTTGGTGGGCCGGGGCTGGATTCGAACCCGCCAGCTCAGGTGTATGTGGCTGGCGCCTTAGCCTGTTGAGCCACAGGCGCTGAGCCGGTGTTTGCACTTTAACAGGAAAGCTTTGGTGAGTGCAGCAGCACCCAAAGAGGTTAAGGGCAGGGGCTCTGAGTCTGCCAAGTCCATGTTCCATCTCAGCACTACAATGGCCTGGCTGGGTCCGGGACTTAACCTGGAGCTCAGTTTCCTCATCTACAGCATGAGAATAATACACCTAGCGTGTTCCTCAGGAGGCTGAGATTATCAGGACAATTCAGGCCACTTTGCACAGTGCCCAGCACAGGGCAGGTCCTTGATAGACGCCACCTGTTCTTTATTCATTGCTGCTTCAGCCACAACCCTGTCATAAAACCCACTGTGCTGGCCTCCCTGCCCAGCTAGCATTTCCTCCCCCCTTTCGCTCCTTCCTTCCCTCTGCCATCTTCAAAGACAGGCACCCCAGCCCCCACGGGAACCCCTTCCGCACTGTTCCACCGCCAACCCCTGACAGTGGGGACTGGCACACGTGGTGCCAGCAGCCCGCAGCCCTCTGTTCTCAGTTTGGGGCTGTGCACTCCAGCTGCCCTCACACCCACCCCCCGGGGGCCCCAGTCCTCCCGGCAGCCCCCTCCACTCACTTGCATGCCTGCAGCAGCAGGGGCACACGTGCTCCCGCCGCGTGTGGAGCCCCCACCTGTGGGAGGAGAGGCGGCCCGGCTGGCGCTGCGGCTGAATCAGGACAGCAAATCTTGCCGCCCCCTCGCTCCTTAATCCGTTGCAATCTGGCTTCCTCCCTGTGCCACCCAAACCCGCCCAAGTCAGGGCCACTGAGGACGCCTACTCCCTGAGTCCAGCGTCTCTTTTATGGTGGGGCGGTTGGAGGGGCTGCTTAGGAGCATTTAAATTTGACGACCACTGCCCACCACCTCCCTCCCCTAGCTGCCTCCTCTGCCCACCACTTTCCACCCTGCAGATTCCATTCTCATCAGCCCAGTGCACATTCATGGGGCCCCTGCCCTGTGCTGAGTGCTGCTGGGTGGTGAGGAAGAGCAGGCAGACGGGGTGAGGGGGGCAGATGAGGGAACCTCACACTCTGCAGCCACCAGCTCTTCCCACCTGCAGGTTGTGTATCTTTGGGCTGCTCGTTCACCCTCCCTGGGCCTCAGTCACCACCTCCGAAAAATGGGAACAATTGTGGGATTTGCATGAACACCTATGAAGTGTTTAGCACCATGGGCTTCCATTGTTGCCTGACCTACCCCACTTTCTGCTTAGCAGCAAAAATGACCTAGAAACATAAATCAGGTCTCAGCAGTTGCTCACCTAAAACCTCTCCAAAGGCTTCTCGTTGGTCTTAGTATAAAATTCCGACTCCTTGGGTGGCGTCTGTGGCTCAGCGGGTAGGGTGCTGGCCCCATATACCGAGGGTGGTGGGTTCTAACCTGGTCCCGGCCAAACTGCAACAAAAAAGAATAGCCAGGCACTGTGGCAGGTGCCTGTGGTCCCAGTTCCTTTAGGAGGCTGAGGCAAGAGAATCGCCTAAGTCCAGGAGTTGGAGGTTGCTGTGAGCTGTGATGCCACAGCACTCTACCGAGGGTGACAAAATAAGATTCTGTCTCTAAACAAATAAATAAATAAAATAAAATTCAGACTCCTCTCCATGGTTTATATGAATCCCTGACAGTCCTCTGACCTCATGTTGTGGTTATTTGTCGCTTGGTTCAGAAATTCCAGTTATACTGGCTTTCTTTTAATATCAAATATTAATTTTAAATATTAATTAGAACTTAAACAGTAAATTATTTAATATACTAAATTCAACGATTTAATTTAAAATGTAATGCAGAATATCCCTATGCACTCCTACACCAGGACGATTGGCGACACTCTGTCCTCTGCTTGGAACGCTGAGCGATGTCCTTCCTTCCTCTCACCCACAGGCCCCGCCCACCTCTCAGGTCTCAGCTGCAATGCCACCTCCTGACCACTAGGGAGCAGACACTGCCGATGTCCCACTCGGATCCCTGATCCCGCAGCTTTCTCCGGGGATTGTCTACTGGCGTCCCTGGCTCCGCTTCACCTGCAGCACCCTCAGTAAATCTGGCACGGGAATCTCAGACCCTGATTCTAGGGAACCCAACTTAGACACACCTGTTGTTCTTTACCTTGGTTTATTCCAAAGCACTCTTTTTTTTTTGAGACAGAGTCTCACTCTGCTGCCCAGGCTAAATTGACATGGCCTCAGCCTAGTTCACAGCAACCTCAAACTCCTGGGCTCAAGCAATCGTCCTGCCACAGCCTCCCAGGTCGCTGGTACTGCAGGTACATGCCGCAAGCTCGTTTTTCTATTTTTAGTAGGGGCCCGGTCTTGCTCAGGCTGGTCTTCAAGTGCTGAGCTCAAGGGATCCCTCAGCCTTGGCCTTGCAGAGTGCTAGGATTACAGGCATGAGCCACCACACCCAGCCTATAATTAATTAAGGAAAGTGTTTAGTACATCTCTTTGCTCTGTCTCCTCCACGGCAGAGGAAGCTCCATGAGGGCAAGAATGGCACCTGTGTCATCCGTCATTTCATTCCCCACGCTTGGCCCAGGACCTGTACAGTAGAAGCTGCCGGCTTGACTGTTTCTTGTGTTTCCAGGGATTCTTCCCTGGTTTCCCCTCTCTTGGCCTTCTGGCCCTCTGCGTCTGCTCTTAAATGATCCTCTCAGACCCAGCGTTTATTTGTAACCTCCCCTTGGGACAGACTCAGATATCCCTGGATTTCTCTTACTCTGGCAGCAGCAGTGGCCTTCCAGTGCCAAGGCTGGAACCTGAGGGCTACATCTGACCCACTCACCTCAGCCCACCCGGGAGCCACTCGGAGCCAGACCTGTCCGAGGCAGCCTGTGCACCTCGTCCGCTTCCGTCCTCTCCCACTCTCCTGGCTCGCAGCACTCGGACCAGCCTAAGCCCAGGTTCCAGGTTTCCTCATTTCAAGGTCCATGCAAGAATCTTTTTTTTTTGAGACAGATTCTCACTTGGTTGCCCTAGGTTGAGTACTGTGGTGTCATAGCTCACAGCAACCTCAAACTCCTGAGCTCAAGAGATTCTCTTGAATAGCTGAGACTACATGCACCACAACAATACCCCGCTAATTTTTCTATTTTTTAGTAGAGACAGGGTCTTGCTTTACTCAGGCTGGTCTTGAGCCAGTGAGCTCAGGCAATCCACCTGCCTCAGCCTCGCAGAGTGCTAGGGTTACAGTCATGAGTCACCACACCTGCCAGGTAAGAGCCTCTTAACAGAAACTCCCACATCTCATCTTCACCTGTCCTGCATTCTTTTTTTTTTTTTTTTTTTTTTGAGACAGAGCCTCAAGCTATCACCCTGGATAGCTGTGGCATCACAGCTCACAGCAATCTCCAATTCCTGGGCTCAAGCGAGGCTCCTGCCTCCACCTCCCAAGTAGCTGGGACTACAGGCACCCGCCACAATGCCTGGCCATTTTTTGGTTGCAGCCGTCAATTGTTGTTTGGCGAGCCCGGGCTGGATTCGAACCTACCCGCTCAGGTGTACATGGCTGGAGCCTTAGCCCGCTGAGCCACAGGCGCCGAGCCAGTCCTGCATTCATTTTGCAACAATCTGCTGATTGTTGCAGATTGATTAGTGCTCACCATGAATCACATCCCTCCCTCCGGCCACAACCCTACCAAACCCACAGAGCCACTTCCCAAACGCCTTGCCTTAGCTTTCACTCAAGAGTCTCCAGTGATAATTCTTCAGGCCACCTCTGCCAGCCTGTTTGTGACACTGAATGCTGAGGACAATGGCAATCATGATAGCACGCCTGTCCTGGGCTCCAACAGGTGCCAGGCCAGACCACAGCACCCACACGAGCCAGTGACAGCCTCTGCGAAGCCCATAACCGGCACTTGATAAATATTTGATGAGGAAATTAATACATTAAGTGAGGCACAGTGCTTACAGGATGGTGTTTAATGTGCAGGACAAGCCCGTGAGGTGAGGAAACTAAGGCTCAGAGACATGCAAAATCATCCCCAGCCTCGGAGCTAAAGTTGACAGCCAGGTCTGGCCAATGCTAGACACTGGCATGTGACCACCATGCTCTCTTGTCCCAGGTCCTCTGCACTAGGCCACAGCCCAACTTTACTGTACATTCCCTGTTTTGCCACATTTCTATGCCTCCGAACTTTTGCTCAATGTGAACCTTGCTTGGAATGTCCCCTCTGCCTCTGTGTTCAGATTCTTTATAACCTAACTCAAAAATCGTGTGTCTAGGCCAGGTGCAGTGGCTCATGCCTGTAATCCCAGCACTCTGGGAGGCCGAGGTGAGTGGATTGCCTGAGCTCACAGGTTCAGGATCAGCCTGAGCAAAAGCAAGACCCTGTCTCTAAAAATAGCCGGGCTTTGTGGTGGGTACCTGGAGTCCCAGCTCCTGAGGAGGCTGAGGCAAGAGAATCGCTTGAGCCCAAGAGTTTGAGCTATGACGCCACAGCTTTCTACTGAGGATGCCGGTAGAATCCTCACTTTGAGGAGGATTGAGAGACTCTGCCTTTAAAAAGGTGAGAGACTGTCTTAAAAAAAAAAAAAAAAAAAAACTCGTGTCTATTCAGAAGTTTTCTTTCAGATCCATCCCCAGCCCCTGTGTTTCCCATCAAATTCCCAACGTATTTCCACCCAATCCTCATTTATGGATTCACATATTTATTCAATGAACATTTTCGGAGCACCAACTTTGGGCCAGGCCCCTGTCGGGTGTTTGGCATAAGAGCTGGATCCCCTGCCCAGGCAGAGTCCCCTGCCCCCAGGATTCACAGTGAAGTCCGGGAGTTCCATCTCTCCTTGCATGCATCCGTCAGTGCATCCATGAATCCATGTATCCATGCACGCATCCATCATCCATCCGTACAAGCCTGCATCCATCCATCCCTGCTCCCAGCCAGCCATCCGCCCACCCGTGTATCCATGCATCCACCTCATATCCTCCGATGCATCTGTGTATCTACATATCCATCCACCCATTCAGTAAACACTCAAGTAATGTGTCAGACACTATTCCAGGGGCTGGGAGAACAGCAGCAATAAAGATAATCATTGCAGAACATTCTCTTTAGTAAAGTATCACAAGAATGGAAAAGCAAGTATCCAACGTACTCAATGTTCATGTGACGCCAGTAGATGAAGTAATACACACCCACACAAGAGAAAAGCTCAGTTTGGTTCAAATTAGAGGGAGGGGGAAGGAAAAAAGGAGAGAGAAGAGGAGGGGGATCGGTGCGCTCCCACCTAATGAGCACTATGTAAGGGTACGTGGCACACCTCCTGAGTATGGGACATAACTACAACATGGACTTGATCTAACAAATGCAGACATGTAACCTAATATTTGTACCCTCACATTAATCTGAATTTTTAAAAAAATAAACAAAAAAAGATGGTCATAGAATCTGCCCTCACAGGACTTGCATTTCACTGTTAGAAACAGACAATAAATAAATAATAACCTCTAACGTGTATGGAGAGATTTCATGCTCTAGCCACTCTGCTTCGTCCCACCCAAGTGCAGCAGGAGAGGTCCCACACCTCTGCACCAAACCCTCCCAAGGTAAGGCCAGTTGAGATTCCAAAGAAAGCAGCTCTGAACACCAGGGCAATCAGTCCAAAGCATTTATTAGGGAACTTACTGAGGACTACAGCAATCTTCCCAAGGCACAGAGTGTAAAAAGGGGTGTTCTACCCAGGTATGTCCATAGCAAGGGGTTCAGGGTATGGAGTGTTTATGAAGGTTTAAGGAATTTGGCTTCAGTTCTTTTAACATTTAGGGTAACAACCTAGATGCCATTATCAGCACCCCAAAACAGCCAAGGTCCCAACTTGGGTTCTATTGTGCTAAGAAAAACCTGCACCTGGCCAGGTCAGGGTGAGGTCAGGGTGCTCTGTGATTTCCACACTCTTCTAAGCACTTCACATGTCCTACTAATTTCACCCTCGAGACAACCCTCAGGTATTGGTACTATTGTAATCCCATTTCACAGATGGGAAAACTGAGACTGGGAGCCATCAAATAATGACCAAATCACCAAGCTCCTAGCCCAGACCACACAATCAATACTCTTAACCACCACACTTCACTGTTTCTAAACATCCAAATAAACAAGAAACATATCTCTGTACAGAAATCACATGAAGTGATATGAAAAAGACAACAAGGGTGGGAGAAGGTCATACAAGTCCTTTCTGAAGAGGTGACATGCCAACTAGATCTGAATTACAAGAGGAGACATAGGAAGTAGTTTTTGAACCTCAGGGTAGCTCAGAACGTCCTGGTGATATAGGAGTATGTATGAACTCCTGAGCTTCATCCTAGATCTACTGGGTTGAAATACAGTGGTAAAGGCTATACATTGTTTTAATCTTTCAGAACATTTTGCAATAGTCAGGCTCAGAAGCCACAAGCTGAGGAATAGACAGATGAACATACAGGGTGACATATATGTCAGTTATCACCTAACTATGAATCCCAGAGCTGTCCATAGAGCTGGATGCTCAAAAGACTCTGCAATTCACTCTGTCTGGGAAAATCAGGAAGGTGTGCTGAAGGAGAGAGCCTGTGAACAAAGTCTTAAAAGGGGAGCAGGGTTTGCAAAGCAGAAGGAGAATTTCAGGAGAGCCAGGAGGTCCAGACAGAGAGGGAGCATCCAGAGACCCCCAGACCAGCGCCTGAAGGTGACTGTCAGTGGGGGCCAGGGACTGCATCTGAGTATCTGGGTCCCCCAGGGAGAAGCAGCTGAGGCTTGAGTTGGGGCAGCTGGACCAACGTGGGGAAGGACTTCATAGGGTCTCCCAGGAAGCTGGAGTTTCTCCTGGGGCCACCAGGAGGAGCCAGAAGTCAAGGTGGACTGGTTTGGTTACTTCTCTAAGCTGAAAACGGCCCCAAGTGTGCTTAGCAATGATGTGGCCATGGCAATAAAGAGTTTAGAAAGAAAATTAAAAGGCCTGAAACAGGGCCATAGAGGTGATTTACACGCTTTCTGTAGTGCACCCCTTGGCTCATATTAGAATTAGTGTGTGCATTTGTTTCATCTCCCCACTAAATTGTGAGATACTCATGGAACTAAAATCTATGTAATATATTAGCTGAAGCAGGGTTTCTCAACCGTGAAACTGTCTATGTTTGGGACCTGTTTGGAACAGGTAGAGAACAGAATAAGAAGGAAAAGTGGGCAACTGCTGAGGTAGCAGAACCAGTTCCTTGTCTTAGATGTGAAAAGGGAAGGAAAGATAGACTATTCTGAGCTGCTACAAAAGCAGAACTAGCCAAAACTGTGCAGGGAAAGTTTTGAAATTCAGAGACTACTCAACTACAAATGTTGTAGGAAGACGAGACCCAACAGAGAGAAAGAGCACCCAAACACCATGTTAAGAAGAAGAAAGGCTTTATTTCAGCCAATGGAGCTTATGGCATAGAAGAATTCCAAATGACCATGCTCCCCGACTGACTTGGTCTTTCCCTTTTTTTCTCCAGTCAAAAAGTTCCAACCCACAGGTACCCTTCTCATTGGTCAGTTTGAATCAAGCGGGAGAAGCTAGTCCAGCCCTACAGAACTACAGGATCTCACAGAAGTGGAAATTTCCAAGTTCCAGGAAGGTAAGTTTACAAATCCCCAAGAGCTGAGTCACCATGGAGAGGAGCCTGCAGGTGTATATGTCCTTGTGGTCTCCTTGAGAAGACCTGCTCTCCCAGACCTCGCCCTTCCCGGGTATCCTCTCTCTCTAAGATCCCCAGAGAGGGATTGATCGGTAAGAACTTTTTTTTAAAAAAGAAGCTAGTCGGCATTCCATGATTAATCAATGCCCTATTAATAGCTTGGACACTTTCCAAAGGAGAAGTTAGGGCGGAGTACAGCAGCTCACACTTGTAATCCTAGCACTTTGGGAGGCCCAGGTGAGCAGATTACTTGAGCTCACGAGTTTGAGACCAGCCTGAGCAAAAGCAAGACTCCATCTCTACTGGAAAAAAAAAGAAAGAAAGAAAGAAAAATCGAGGCACGGCGTCTGTGGCTCAACGGGCTAAGGCACCAGCCACGTACACCTGAGCTTGCGGGTTCGAATCCAGCCCGGACCCACCAAACAACAATGATGGCTGCAAGCAAAAAAAATGGCCGGTCGTTGTGGCGAGCACCTGTAGTCCCAGCTACTTGGGAGGCGGAGGCAAGAGACCTGCTTGAGCCCAGGAATTGGAGGTTGCTGTGAGCTATGATGCCACTGCACTCTATCCAGGGTGACAGCTGGAGGCTCTGTCTCAACAAAAAAAAAAAGAAAAGAAAAATTGAGGCAAGAGGATTGCTTGAGCCCAAGAGATGGAAGTTGCTGTGAGCTATGACACCATGGCACTCTATCCAGGGTGACAGCTTGAAACTCTATCTGAAAAAAAAATAAAAGAGAAGTTAGTTGAGAATAGTGTAGAATAGTGTAGCCAGGCAAGGTGTCTCATGCCTGCAATCCTAGCACTCCGGGAGGCCAAAGCAGGTGAATCGCCTGAGCTCAGGAGTTCAAGACCAGCCTGTGCAACACGAGACCTCATCTCTTCAAAAAATAGAAAAAATTATCCAGGCATTGTGTCAGGCACCCGTAGTCCCAGGTGCCCAGGAGGCTGAGGCAAGAAGATCACTTGAGCCTAGGAATTTGAGGTTGCTGTGAGCTATGATGCTGATACTGGAGTTTCAGGTTCTTGGTCTCAGCGATTTGAAGAATGAATGGATGGGCCACAGGATCAGTGGTAAGTCAGGATTTTTTATGCACAGAAACAAAAAATTACCACAACTACAAAAACCAAATCTCCTGGCAGAGAGAACCCACAAGGGGGACAGCTCTCCTGCTCCCTCTGTGGTCCGTTCTGGGGCTCTCTGCTCAGGGGTTTATATAGTTGCAGGAGGTTGTTTTTTTTTTTTTTTTGTGGAGACAGAGTCTCACTCTATCGCACTCGGTGGAGTTCTGTGGAGTCACAGCTCACAGCAACCTCCAGCTCTTGGGCTCAAGCGATTCTCTTGCCTCAGCCTCCCGAGTAGCTGGAACTACAGGCGCCCGCCACAGCGCCCGGCTAATTTTTGATGCAGTTCGGCCGGGGCCGGGCTTGAACCCGCAGCCCTCGGTATATGGGGTCGGCGCCCTACTCGCTGAGCCATTTTTTTTTTGAGACAGAGTCTCAAGCTGTTGCCCTGGGTAGAGTGTAGTGGTGTCACAACTCACAGCAACCTCAAACTGTTAGGCTCAAACGATTCTCTTGCCTCAGCCTCCCAAGTAGTTGGGACCACAGGCACCCGCCACAATGCCTTGCCATTTTTTTTTTTTGCAGTTCTCATTGTTGTTTTAGCTGGATTCAAACCCGCCAGCCTCGGTGTATGAAGCTGGCACCCTACCCACTGAGCTACAGGCACCGCCTTGTAGTTTGTTTTTTAAGTTGATATTCACTCAACTCCTACTATGTGGCTCTGGGAAGCTAAAACAGAAGGGACAGGCAGGACTTTAAGTCTGACATTTAAACAAGTATTTCAATGGTAGTGGCAGTTTAGTAAAGTAAAACAGTCCAGAAGCGCTTAAGGTAATAATTTTAAGTTCTCCCAAACTTACTCTCCAGAGATAGATGAATTGCAGTGATTTTCAAACTTTTCTGAATGTGACCCACAGTGAGAAGTACATACAACCGTACTAGTATCTGAAACAAGCTGAGCACAGTGGCTCATTCCTGCAATCCTAGCACTCTGGGAAGTTGAGATGGGAAGATAGCTTGAGGTCAGGAGTTCAAGACCAGCCCAAGCAAGAGTGAAACTCCATCTCTATAAAAAAAAAAAAATAATAGAAAAATTAGCTGAGTATAGTGGTACATGTCTGTAGTCCCAGTTACTAAAGTGTATAGGCAGGGTCCCAAAAGTTTGAACTTTCAGCGAAGTATGATGACATCATTGCACTCTAACCAGAGCAACAGGGACCCCCATCTAAAAAAAAAAAAAAAAAAACTGAAACAAATGTTTCACCAAACACTGTTAATATTATCTTTACCGGTGATGGTGACACCTGTAATCCTAGCACTCTGGGAGCTAAGGTGGGTGGATTGCCTGAGCTCATGGGTCTGACACCAGCCTGAGCAAGAGCAAGACCCTATCTCTAAAAATAGCCAGGTATTGTGGCAGGTGCCTGTAGT
>CAUYON010107569.1:0-69211 GCA_963573935.1 Arctocebus calabarensis
GGGCTCTCCAGAACATCATCCCTGCCTCAACTGGTGCAGCCAAGGCTGTGGGCAAGGTTATCCCTGAGCTGAATGGGAAGCTCACTGGAAGTGTCCTGACTGCCAACATGTCGGTCGTGGATCTCACCTGCCGTCTGGAGAAGGCTGCCAAATACAATGATATCAAGAAGGTGGTGAAGCAGGCATCAGAGGGTCCCCTCAAGGGCATCCTGGGTTATAACGAGCACCAAGTCATCTCCTCTACAGTGACCCCCATTCTTCCACCTTTGATGCTGGGGCTGGCATTGACCTCAATGATCACTTTGCCAAACTCATTGCCTGGTATGATAATGAATTTGGCTACAGCAACAGGGTGGTGGATCTTATGGCCCACATGGCCTCCAAGAAGTAAGAACCCCCAGACCACCAGCCCTAGCCAGAGCACGAGAGGGAGAGAAAGGCCCTTAGCTGCTGGGGTCTCCATGCCTACTCAGTCCCCCACCTCTCTGAGAATCTTCCCTCAACCCAGTTTCCGCACCAGACCCCCTAAAGAACGGGAGGGGCCTTGGGAGCCCAACCTTGTCATGTAATATCAATAAAGTTCCCTGAATTAAAAAAAAAAAAGAAAAGAAATCAACTACCTACGTATATAAGGAACAGTATAAATGAGTCTTAAAAATATTAGCCTGAATAAAAAAACCAACACAATAGAGTATATACTTATGGCTCCATTTACAAGAAAATTTACACAACATTAATTGAATTGCTAGTAATAGAAAATGAAATATTGGTTGCCTGGAGCCAGCAGTGTGGAGAACTGACCACAAAGAGCCACAAGGGAACATTTTGAGATGGTACCAATATTCTATATGTTAATTGTATTGGTGGCTATGTATTTGCAATAACTCATCAAACTGCTTTTTTAGAATTGATGCATTTTTCCACGGATGTATTTTACCGCAATAAGCTTGACTTTTTTTAAAAATGCTAAAATAATAGGAGGTGAATGCTTGAATTGTTCAACATCCTTGTTACTTCCTCATCCCCTCTAGTCAAAAGCATTAATCAAGAGATTTTGAATTTTAACTAAAATTACATCAAGTCAGAGGCTTATGGAAAACCTTTGAAAGAAGGGCCAGGCACAGTGGCTCATGCTTGTAATCCTACCATTCTGGGAAGTTGAGGCGGGTGGATTGCTTGAGCTCACAAGTTCAGGACCAGCCTAAGCAAGAGCAAGACCCCATCCCAAAAAATAGCCCGGTGTTGTAGAGGGCGCCTATAGTTCCAGCTCCTTGGGAGGCTGAATTGCTTGAGTCCGGGAGTTTGAGGTTGCTGTAAGCTATGACGCTACGCCACGGCACTCTACCCAAGGTGACAAAGTAAAACTCTGTGGAAAGGGAAGGGGCAGGGGAAGGGGACGGGACCTTTGAAAAAGAAGAGAAACACTTTCTAGCCAGTCATCGTGGACAATGTACTAGCCCAGAACTCAAGAAATGTGCATAATTGGTTAGTGTGTCTGATTGCAAGCAACAGAAAGCCTGACAGAAACTGTGTTAAGCAACAAAGGAAAAGTATTAGCTTCGGAAAAAAGGAAAAATCCAGAGGTATGTACACATCAAACAGTATTTGTTCAAGTGTCATACGGAACAAAGATCTACTTTCTCTCTTTCTATACCTTGTGTCTTATTTCCATGGTGCTGATTCCATTTTTTATTAGACTCTCCTGTAATATTCCTAAGGTGGCTGCCAGCAGCCCCAGGGCTGCTGTCATTCACATCCAACAGGGAAGAGGAGTTTGTTTCCTCCAAATGTTAGCCTTTATTTGTCGGAATTGGTTCACAATCACTGAAGTCATGGGCATGGAACGTACTGATGAACTTGAGCCATCCATGCCTACCCCAGATACATAGCTGGGTCTCATTTGGTAGGAGACCGGGAGCAATAGATGCTAGGGAGACAACAAATTACAAAAACCTATAATGCCTGAGTTCCAGTCCTAACACACCTAACACAATTAATAACTGTGGGTTTTTGATAGATTGCTCTCTGAGCCTGTTCCTTTACCTTTAAAATAGGGATAATGTGCTCTGGATAGCAAACATTGTCATTGGTCTGCCGAGATTCCCCTCAGATACCTATTGATATTTTTATGTGCTCATCTTCCCAGCTTCTATGTATTTTGCTTTATAAAAAAAGTCTTTTTTAAGAGCAGTTTGAGTTTCACAGCAAAATTAAGAGGAAAGCACAGAGATTTCCTATATACCCTCTACCTCACACATGCATAGCCTCCTTCATTATAAACAGCTCGTACTAAAGTGATACATTTATTAAAATTGATGAACCCACATTACAATTACCCAAAGCCCATAGTTTACATTTGTGTTCACTCCTGCTGTTATACATTCTATGGGTTTTGGACAAATGGATACTGGCATGTATCCATCATTGTAGTATCACTCAGTTTCATTGCTATAAAAAGCCTCTGTGCCCCCACCTACTCATCCCCTTGGCAGTCAATGACTTTTTACTGTCTCTATAGTTTCTTGCCTTTTCCAAAATGTCATATAATTGGAGTCATATAGTACGTAGATTTGTCAAATTGGCTTCTTTCACTCAGTACTATGCATTTAAGTTTTTCCCACGTCTTTGCATGGATTGATAGCGCATTTCTTTTTAGCACTGAATAATATTCTATTGTCTGAAAGTACTACAGTTTATTTACCCATAAACCTGCTGAAAGATGTCTTGGCTGCTTGCAAGTTTGGACAATTAGAATAAAGCTGCTGTAAACAGTGGTTACAGTGCCAGCCATATACACACAGGGTGGAGGGTTCAAACCCGGCCCAGGCCAGCTAAACAATGACAACTGTAACAAAAAAATAGCTGGGCGTTGTGGCAAGCGCCTGTAGTCCTAGCTACTTGGGAGGTTGAGGCGAGAGAATCGCTTAAGTCCAAGAATTCAAGAGATTGAGGTTGCTGTGAGCTATGATGTCACAGCACTCTACCGAGGGCAACATACTAAGACTCTGTCTCAAAAAAAAAAGTTGCTATAAACATTCATGTGTAGGTTTGGAATTAGACATATATTTTTAAACCCTTTCGGTAAATATCAAAGAGTGTGATTGCTGGATTATATGTTAAGAGTATGTTTAGTTTTGTAAGAAACCCTCAAACTGTCTTCCAAGGTGTTTTCCTTTTAGTGGCCAATACTTACAACTTTTTAAAGAGCAGAGAAGATGAACTTTTGTTGACTATTCACTATGTGCTAGGTATTTTGCTAATCAGTTAACTAATAGTTCATTTAATTTCCATACAAGCCTATAATATGGATAATATTTTTATAAGATAATGAATAATAATTGTTTTGGAGATGGAAAAAGTGAGGCTCGGGGATGTCTTTCCCAATAGGCACCCAACTAATAACTAGTAAACCTGGAAACGGGGGCTTCTAGATTCCAATGTTTGCATTTGTTCTTTTCCACCAAGTTGTCTGTTAACTTTAATTCTCTAAGTCTCGAATTTGACTTGTTGGCTACAGAGCTAAATATGCTGCCTCTGTTCTAGCTGACATGCTATTATTAAAGAGGGTGTTTGCTTAATTGTGGCACATATTTGTTTTGCACCAGGTGCTCAGTTTTGATTTTTTTTTTTTTTTTTTTTTTTGGAGACAGAGTCTCAAACTGTTGCCCTGGGTAGAGTGCCTCAAACTCTTGGGCTTAAGTGATTCTCTTGCCTCAGCCTCCCAAGTAGCTGGGACTACAGGTGCCTGCCACAACACCTGGCTATTTTTTCTTTTCTTGGTTGTGGTTGTCATTGTTGTTTGGCAAGCCTGGGCTGGATTCAAAGCCACCAGCTGCAGTGTATGTGGCTGGTGCTCCGTCGCTGAGCTATAAGCACTGAGCCCTCAGTTTTTACTTTTGCATCTGTATTATTTGCCTGGAGGTGTTTGAGAAGGTGGAGAAGGAGTTATAAGATCAAAGTCACTCTGCCTGGTGTCTCTTTGCTCCCTGCACAGCCAATCTCCCATTACACACTTGACCTTCTTAGGAGGCAAGAGAGATGACAAGGTAGGTTATGTGACCAGGGAGAGTATGATTCTTCTCCTGGGTTGAAATTTTCGTTCTCATCATGTCACTTGACTTTCGGGGGGGGGTAGTTAGGTAAGAGACATTAAGATTTTCTTGGGTGCCTATTATGTGCCAGCCTTTTTTACATGCTATTAATCCATCATTCATTCAAAACTATTTATTGAGTCCTGTCAATGGGAGACATTGTTAAAGACACTGGGGTTGCAGCAGTGAGCAGAAAATGCAAAATACCTACTGTTCTAGAGCTTACATTCTACTGGGAACCAAATGGAATCCTGTTTCTCTTTCCCCAGCTGCAGCCTCAGCTCCAACCTCTGCATCTTTGCTTTTATTCATTCAATGTATTGAAGTTTCCAACTGAGAGTTCATTTGAAAAAAGAACTCTGCTGCCTAGAACATAATGAAATTTGAGAAAGACCATTCTAAACAATATAAACAAATGATATAATTAAATAGAATTTGATATATATTTAACAATATAATTAGATCTAAAATAGATCCATAACTTAAAAATAATCCTTTGGAGTCTTAAAGACTTCTTTCATGGGATACTAAATAGATGATTTTTCCCCCTTTGGAGAACGTCATTTAAAGTATGAATCAGTTCTGAGTAGGGACTTTGGGCTTATACAGCATGAAAGAAACATGAACTCTTTTATGGCCAAAATTGCACCAAAGCTCCAAATAAATTAAAATATTGTATTTTAAAATTATGAAGTAAGGATTTATTACAGGAAAATTGCTTTCTCATTGAATTTCATTGCAACTGCATAAAGTGCACGCTATGTTCATCTGATGCTACAGATAAGGAAATTAAAGTTCAAGAGCAGAAGTAGTAAGGCTCGAGCGGAGGTGTGTCTGTATTTCATCCATGCAGCAATATTTGGAAATGCTGAGATTTGGATCATAGTCTGTTTAACTCCAAAACACAGGGATTGTTTTTACTTGAACAGATACTCTCTTTTAAAACTGAACATGTCTATGTTTTTGTTCCCTACACTGCTACCAATAAAAAGCAGTGTTTAAGAAATTTTTACTAACACATTAGCTAAAGACACAGCAAGAGCAGTGTGGATTCACAGTGCACACATGGGCTGGGCTGTCTATGGGGATATTTGATCTGAGACCCCTGGGGTTGACCATGCCAGGGAGGGCCTGCATTTGAAGTAGGGCAGTCTTACCTTCTGTCAGATTCCAGAGATTGAATTTCAATCAGCTATGAAGGAAATGACAGCAATTTATTAGTTCCTTTATAGCCTTTTGGTCTCTGCAGAGGCAATCCAGGATCTCAGAGGTACAAGGAAACTCTAGGAGAAGGAGCATGGGGGCACATTGTGCCACTGAGAAAAGGCAACCAACGTGCACATATCCACCCGACTGTGTGCCAGGATGTCAGCTTAGCATGAAACTTAATATCTTCCCTTTTATTTGTTCCCCAACTCTAGTGTCTTCAAACACCAACCTTAAAGTCAATGAAAGGCTGAAATACCCCAGAAGTTACAGATCCTCTCGACTGGCAAAACACAGCCAGGTCTTTGAGAGCAGATACAGTGAAATCCACCAGATGGTGATGTTTCCAAACAAGGTGATGTAGAGCATGACTTTGAGCTGCTTGGTAGATCTGAAATGTTTACTGATGCCAATCTAACTTTAGATGTTGCTTAAAAGTCAAAGGGTACCTCTAAAAACCCAGGAAGATGACTGGGTCTATGCAGAGGGAAAGAACAATTTGGGACAGGCTGCTTGGGGGCAGAAATCACTCATTCTCGAAATAAGGAGCACTTTAGCCTGCTGAGGACTAAGCCTATTTTCCGTGAGGGCCCCCAAGCACTTTGTCTTTGAGAAAGAGATACATGACTAAAAATTAGGGCTGTTGTCAGAGATTTCGGCAAGAAAGCAAGTTCGAACATCTGTCCTAAGATCAGCCCAGATGAGGCCCCATGTCCCACGTGATCTATATCAGTGGTTGGCAAACTTTCAGAAAGGGCAGGCCAAAGCTTAATTTAGCCCCTCTAATTTAAGGTTGTACATGCCAAGAATACATTTGAGCATTTGAGGTCTCTTGACTCAACCCTTCACGTATGTACAGCAAGCATGATTTCTTACGTATTCAAGGACCTTCTTTAAAAATGCAACTGCAAAGGCAATCTGGCCAGTTTTGTGTGATCCTGCCTTAACTCTTCCTTGCAGAACATTGTTATGGATGTCTTAACCTGCCTTAACAAATGTATCCCCCAGCAGTCACCTCCCCGCTGGCCTATGCCACTCTCCTTCCCGATTTCTCAGGAGATTAGAAGACTTGTTTCTGAAGGCCAATCGGTGGTAGTAGGCGGTATTCTCTCTCCCCTGGCCCTCAAGGCCCTTCTCTATCAAATGTGGAGCACCTGCTGTCCTTCCCTGTAGGCAGCCTCAATTCCTGTAGGAATGTTGTGCAGCAGCCTGAGCACTGCAGCCCTACCTGAGAGCACCAAAACTCCCAGATTCTCTTAGCCCTCTTCCCCAGGCTAAATTATTCAATCTCTATGCCATTGCTTAAATGTCTCTGCTGCATATACGCCTTACCTGATTTCTCTTTTATGCATGCTCATCAGCCTCTTAAACATTGTTTCAATATAGCTTGATGGCATCCTCCGACATAGACCGTAAGATCCATGAGGACAGGGCAAATGCCTATTTTGTTCACCATTATACCTCCAGTAGGTAATAAAGTTAATAATTATCATATTTACTAATAGCAGGTGCTTACACGTGCCAGGCCTCATTCACTGCACTTATGTGTGTTAATTTGTTTAATCCTCACAACCCTATAGTGTGCAATGTTATTATCACTGCTTGAGACCTGAGGAAATTAAAGCATGAAAAGGTTATGTAGCTTGCCTAAAGTCACATAGCTAGGAAATGATAGAACTGGGATTTGTACCAAAGCCCCAAACAAATTAAAATATTGTATTTTACAATTATGAAGTAAGGGTTAATTACAGGAAAATGGCTTCCTCCTTTGATTTTCATTGCAACTGCATAAAGTACCCATAGGTACCCATGATACTCTAGAGCCTCTCCTTGGGACTAATATATAAATGGAAATGAGTGAAATGAAATGACTTCTAACATATTCTCCAATTATGATCAGAAGTATTGGTCTCCTTGGACCTCAGAAATGGCCTTTTGTGTTAGAAACTGGAAGTCATATGAAGGCAAGCACATATTGGTCAGCAATCTCAGTTCAGAGGGGTCCACCAAGCAGACTCACCCTCTGCCAGACTAGTGAGAGAATATCTTGGGCTCATCTTCCTTTATATCACACATTAAAAAATACATCCTTAAAAGTCAAATAGGGATTAAGACAAAACATCATCTATAAGACAAGGCAGTGGATTATTCAGGAGGAGGCTTTTTGAGCAACAGAAAAATCCTCAGATAATAGAAGTTTGTATCTCTTTCATGATCAATAATTCCCAAGTGCATCAGTCCAAAACTGGGGCATGATGTTTCATGGTGACAGGGCATATAGATGAAAATGGAAATGAGGGAGCAGTAAATAAAGAACTGGCGCTCCGAACAGAGGTCTGTTCTATTTATACAGAATGGAAAATCATCAACATAGAGGTGGTAACCAAACCCGGGGAGTTGGAGACCGAGTTATTTCTCTCTTGTTGCTATGCCACAGATAGCTTTCATTTGCAAAGTCACTTTTTGGTCCAATATGACATTTATTGCTCCAGCCATTTTTTTTTTCCTATTCCGCCCAGTAAGAATGAGGAAGACAAGAAGAAAAACATTACCTTTTACCTTGAAGGACATGTCCCAGAACTTGCCTATACCACTTTTGCTTATAGCCCATTGGTCATAACTTATTCACAGGGCCAATTCTATCTGCTAGGGAAGCTGGGAAATGAAGTCTTTATTCGACATGGTCATGTACCTATGTTAAATATGAAGTTTTTGTCATTAAGGAATAAAGGGAGATCTGATATTGTACAACAACTGGTGGTCTCAGCCACAAATATAATAGATTCTATGCATGGAAAGCTCCAAGAATTACAGGAGAGCAAAGCGCATATCTGGTTAAGGGATCAAGGAAAAATTCCACAGAAAAGTGGTTAATTGAAATGGGCTTTGAAGCACGAGAAGAATTTTTCTAGGGCAGATGAGTTGTGGGGAGGGTATTTTAGATAGAAGAACAAGAGCAAAGTCCTGGAGACTGAAATGGGCAGAATGTGTTATCTTGTTTGATTGGAGCTTAATGCCCAAATTGGCAGCAGTAGAAGGTGAGGCTGTAAATAAAAGGTTGGAGTCATTTGGAGAAGGGTTTGAATGTTAGAACAAAGAGGCTGTATTTAGTTTGTTGGTCCAAGAGGAAGAACTGAAGGATTTTGAGCAGAGCAGTCATGTATTTTGAATACTACTACAACAAGCGTATTACAACTTTTGAGCAGGGGAAGGATGGGATCTGAAGACTATTATAGCAAAAAATTGTGGTTTGGAGTACAGGAAGCAGAGACACAGTGAGACTATTGTATAGTCTAATGGTAACACAGGCCTAATCAAGCAGTGGCAGTGGGGGTGAAGGGAAAGAGACGAACACAAAGCACATTGGAGATGGAATCTACTGTTAGATTGTTACATTGGGATGAAATTCACTGTTGATTGTGGAGGAGAGCATGAGTCAGATGATCTGGAGTTTTTGAGTCTAAAAGGCTAGAAGAAAATTGGCCCATTAATCAAAACAGGGAATATAAGAAAGAAGAGGGGAGCAGGGCATAAAATGGAGTTGGTGAGTTCTGTTTGGAGTTTAAGGAGTTAGAAGTACCTTTGGGACATCCTGACGGAGATGTGTATAAGAAAGTAAGACATGAGAATCCAGAGCTCGGGAGAGGGCTAGACTACAGACACATTGAATCCCTTGAAGAGATGAAATTTCAGAATTTGAAAGTATGAAGACAGAAGAGAATAGGCCAATATCATGGGGATTGCAAAACAGGGAAGAGTTTCAAAAAGGAGGGGGGAAGAATGTTCAATAATGTCAACTGCTGGAGAGGACTTGAAGACGAAAACTAAGACAGGAACATCAGAGGTAACCAGTGAAACTGAACTAAGCAATCTTGGGTGGTAAGGACTTGTGGGAAGAGTTGGAGAAGGACACACAGGTAGCATGACAAGGCAAGAAAAAAACAGAAAGGCCTGGATTGCAAGTATAGGCAAATTATAAAGAAGTTGAGGTGTTGGTTGTAGACCACGCTTTGAATGTTTTGTGTATGAGTAGGGCTGGCCAGCAGATATACTCACATTTACAAAACCATGAATATCAGAACTGGAAGGGTCTTTAGAAACTTCATCCATTCCCTAATTAAACAATTTTAAGAGCAAAATCTATGCCCACAGAGAGAAAACTGACCACTTCAGTCCTTGGCTGTTACTTACCAAGGAACCAGCACTTCCTTGGACCCATGGGAACTCACGTGAACAGGACTCGCAAAACACTCTTCAATCCTATTTGCCAATACAGGGAGTATTTCCAACGACACAAAGTTCAACACCAGGGGATGAATTATCAATATTCCCTGAGGAGATACAAGATCCCCATCTATGAACACTGATAGAAATGTTCCAATTACAGAAAACAGTATCTGGGACCCCAAAGAAGACAGAGTTTTTGATGCCTGCGTGACCTTGAAAACTAGAAAATGGGCTTAGTCCACTGACTTTGACTTACCCTCAAGCTCCCTCTGATCAGTCCTGAGATATCAGGGTTATAGTCTGTGGATTTCCAGAAATCACTTCTAAGTGGTTCATGGCAGAGGACCTAGGAACCAGGTGAGAACTTCATTCTTTACACATGTTCTTTTTGGACTATTTCCAAAGGAAAGAATCAGGCTCCAAGTCCCAACAGACTGTTATAAAAGGCCAAGTATTTACAGGAGGAAATAAAGGCCACACATAAGGAAATAACAATGTATTTTTGAAAAATTAAAAAAGTGTTCTACTCACCTTTTTTTAATTGCAAAGTAGAAACATAAAACCACTATTCAATAAATTCAACACACCTGAGGTTACCTCAAACAGAAGCTCTGTAACCAGCAGGCAATAACTGCCCATTTCTCCTTCTTTCAAGCCCTAGGTAACTTCTAGTCTACTTTGTTTTGCCATCAATTTCCCTATACTAGATATTTCATATAAATGACATTATACACGTATAATTTGTGGCTTTTGTGCCTGATCTTTTTCACTTAGCACCATAATTTCAAGGCTCAGATGAGGTGAAGGAAGCAAGATGGGGCATGGGAGTTGGGGATCACAGAGAAAGGACCAGCAAGACCCTACAGGAGATGGAAGCAGCTTGATGGAGACAGATCTTTTTTTTTTTTTGGTGCTAATAACTGGGTTTAATAAAGTACTTTGTAATTCATATTGTTTCATGTTCATTGCTTTCAAGAAACTCAAAGGATAGCAATCTACTTGCTAACTGATTCATAATAAATAATTTTTGATCAGACACTATTTTGTAATTTTGGCATGAAATTCTGAAGACATTCAAGTCGAGTGGCATTATTAAAACAAAACCCCTTTCATTCCTATCAATCTATACATATAAACAAACTTCCTTTATGTTTCAAATAATAAGATGAAAACTAAGAGGAATTTACTATGTGTAGGCATATTGTAACAATAACTCATTTATCCATTAATAAGGGCAATAATCAAAAAATATTGCCTTATTAATCTCTTTAAGATTTGTATTTTGAAAAAATATTTCATTCTTTATTATATTTATTTGATAAATTTATAATATGCATATGCATATTTAGATTATCTACTAAAACAATTATGATACAACACAAAACAAGAGAGATTATTTAATAACTGTTATATAATAAAACTTAAAAATTTAAACTTATTTGACAATGTGCATATTACTTTCTTTGCATTACTATTATTATTATTGCTTAATACTTCATTGCAGCAATCGTCTGATTTCTTTCCTGAATGTATTCATCTTCGTTCGTTCTTCGCGAGATTTTTGTTTCTAGTTCCTACCTCAAACATTGTTATTGTTGTTAAATTTTAAACCTTTTCAATTTTGTGAAGGCAAAAAGTGGAAATCTAATAAAAACATGTATATATATAAAAAAAACTTTAGTGTGTATACATATTTTGTGATAATGTGGGCATAAAGTAGCGTATTACTCAATAATTTAGCGGTGGAAATCTGAATTCCATATGAAAAGGGAAAATTATATATTCTAAATTTTTTTTAACAAGTGAACAGTTCATTAAGAATTAAACAAAGGTATGATGTAATACAGTCCAAGCAAGACACTCAAGATCGGTGTAATAGTACTACTCACACAAAAACTTGAATTTAATACTTTGCATGAAATATCTTTTATCTTGTAACAGTGAAATTGTTTTCTCTTTTGTCTTGTGATTTTTTTTTTTTGAGGTGAAATTCGACACAGAGATTTTAAAACATAGACAGGGATAGGGAAAGTGGACAGTAGAAGGAACTCCATGTTGCAATTGTGGGAGTGTGTAGCTCTACAGAGAGGGTGGATAAAGACGAAGTGCTAGTCTCGAGTAATCACTTGACCTCTGAAATGCTCACTAGCTCTGCAAAAGTCCAGGGATCACCATTTCTCCAGCAGGCACATACCTGTGTATTTATTGTCAAACTAAAATTGTATTTTTGAAAGAAAGGTTTATTTATCCATGGAGTACATATCTTACTTCAATTATAGAAATCTTTCCAATCTTAGTAGTGTCAAGCTTCTGCCTTCACACGTTTCCTGTAATAGCCTCCTAATTATTATGTTCAATCAGTTTTGTTCACTTCACAGTGCCACACAACACTATCAAGCTTTCCCTTCATTGCTTCAAAACTGTCATTAATTAAATATTTGTAAGTTGTTCTATTTAATGTCTTTCTCCCACACTGGACTTTAGGCTAAAATAAGGCAGTGCCTTTTTTTAGTTTCTCCCTGTTTTGCACACTGCTGTGTCCTTGGTATTTTGTAAAGTGCTTGATGTATAGTTCTGTCAATAAATATTGGTTGATTGAGTAAATTCAGAGAGAGAGAGAGAGAAAGAGAGAGAGAGGGAGGCAGAGAGAGAGAGGGGGAGGGAGCGAGCGACAGAGAGCAGGAGCGCATTTTATAAGTTTTTAGAGAAAGAAGCCCCTTGCGAGTTGGGGACTGTGCCCAGAAGCCAGTGGAGTGAAAACAGTCCTGTTCACCTATCTGCTTTTGAGTCAGGCCCGAAGACAAGGGAAGGTCTAACTTTTTGTGGAACTGCGGGGAACTGGAACCTCCAGCAGAATACTTCACAATGCTGGCACTCAGGGCCCAGAGAAACTGTCAGTCTGCCAGCAAGACATCCAGCCTGAGAACTTGGCAGCCTCCTAGCCTCACCCGGAACTGACACACATCCGGAAGAGTCCACCACAGAAGTTGTCTTTGCCCTGCAGCTCCTGGAAGGGATCCAGCGTCACTGTGCCATAATGCTCCAGAGTCCCGATGCAAAGGGGGTAACTGACGAACTGCATGTCTGCTGGAACTTTCCTGAAGAGTAAGCTTTCACAGAGGTCCGCTTCTGTCTCATCTTCAGACAAAAGATCTGGCCCTGAGCCTTTTCTAAGTAGTCGGGGGTAGAGACGGAGCAGCATTCCAGGCAGGCAAAAAAGTTTCAGTAAAGGGATACAACTAGCGTACACGTTGGGTTCCAATAAGTAGTTTGATATGACTGAAGCTTTGAAGAGGAGATTGCGCAAACCAAAAGATAAGGTTCAAAGTGCAAAAGTCCACCTTCACTAAGGAAACCGAACTTTACCCTGCAGGCAATTGAGAGCCACTAAACAGTTTCATGCTGTGACATTTTCACTCTGGGTACCAGATGACGGAAGGTTTGCTATGAGAAGCAAACCATGGGGTAGGCTCTTAAAATAGCCTCAACAAAGTATTAAAAAGGCCCAAACTAGGGTAAAGGTAGTGAATATGAAGATAAAGTGTCCGTTAAAAGTGGCAGAACTTATGGACTGTAAGTGAGGGGTGCCCGATTTGTGGGAGAAATCAAAGTCCTCGAATGAGTACAAAGCAATTGCTTTTCTTGACGTTTTAAGTTTTTCTTCTCAATTTCTATGATTTAAAGAATACGTTAAGGCTTTTAGCCCTGGCTCAACACCTGTAGCTCAGTGGCTAGGGTGCCAGTCACATACACCAGAGCTGGCAGGTTCAAACCCAGCCCAGGCCTGCCAAACAACAATGACAACTACAACCAAAAAATAGCTGGGCATTGTGGCAGGCGCCTGTGGTGCTAGCTACTTGGGAGGCTGAGGCAAGAGAATCACTTAAGCCCAAGAGACCCACTCAAAAAAAAAAAAAAAACAACTCTTAGTCCCTTGTCTGTCATATCTGTTACAATTATTTTTCAAGTTTTTAAAAAAATTGTTATATCTAGGCTTGGCACCTGTGGCTCAACGGGCTAAGGCGCCAGCCACGTACTCCTGAGCTGGCGGGTTCAAATCCAGCCCGGGCCCACCAAACAACAATGACAGCTGCAACCAAAACATGGCTAGGCGTTGTGGCAGTGCCTGTAGTCCCAGCTACTTGGGAGACAGAGGCAGGAGACTCACTTCAGCCCAGGAATTGGAGGTTGCTGTGAGCTGTGATGCCACAGCACTCTATCCAGGGAAATGGCTTGAGGCTCTGTCTCAAAAAAAAAAAATTGTTAAATCTAATGATTGGATACATTTAAAAATTACAGATTAGTTATTATATAGAATGGGCCCCATTTGGCTCGGTGTCTGTAGCTCAGCAGCTAGGGTGCCAGCCACATACACTGGAGCTGGCAGGTTCAAACCCAGCCCAGGCCCACCAAACAACAATGACAACTACAACCAAAAAATAGCTGGGCATTGTGGTGGGTGCCTGTAGTCCCAGCTACTTGGGAGGCTGAGGCAAGAGAATTGCTTAAGTCCAAGAGTTTGAGGTTGCTGTGAGTTGTGATGCCACAGCACTCTACCCAGGGCAACAAAGTGAGACTCTATCTCAAAAACAAAAACAGTGCTTCAGGTGAGACTCGAACTCACATCCCTGGTATCACTCCACTTGCATTGTCATATTAGCACCATGCACTAACCGATTGCACCACTGGAGCTCTGGGTACCCAATTGCTCAGCAGAGTACTTCAGTTGTTCAAGGCCACGTGACCTCGCCGGACAGTTCCACCTTGTCTTGCACATGCAACTAAGAATGAAAATTAAAAAAAATAATAATAAGCGGGAGTTGTGGCAGGCACCTGTATTTCCAGCTATTTGGGAGGCTGAGACAAGAGAATCACTTAAGCCCAAAAGTTTGAGGTTGCTGCGAGCTGTGACACCACGGCACTCTACCAAGGGTGACATGGCAAGACTCTGTCTCAAAAAAAAAAATTACAAAATAAAACATTTCTTCATATTAGAACGGAGTACCATACAAATTAGCTATCACCTTGATATCCTCCATGGCCCACACCCAGCCCTAAGCAGTCACTTATCTACTTATTGTCTCTATAGATTTCCCTATTGTGGACTTTCATATGAATGGAATCATACACTATCTGGACTTCTATGGCTTGCTTATTTCATTTAGCACAGTGATATTCAACTGGTATGCCGCAACACACTGGCGTGCAGCGAGAGGATCTTAGGTGACTGCGAAAATTTTTAAAGATCATTATTTTTAAAGATCACAATTAAATTCTCTTCAAAAGATGTTTCAAGCACAGGAAGTATATTCTTTTTTTTTTCCTTTTACTCTTTTTTTTTTTTTTTTTTGGTGCCCCCAGTAGAGTACTACGGCGTCATAGTTCACAGCAACCTCAAACTCTTGGATTCAAGTGATTCTCTTGCCTCAGCCTCACCAGTAGCTGGGACTACAGGTGCCTGCCACAATGCCCAGCTATTTTTAGAGACAAGGTCTGGCTGTGGTTCAGGCTGGTCACCAACCTGTGAGTTCAGGCAATTTACCCACCTCGGCCTTCCAAGTGCTGGGATTACATGGTGAGCCACCATGCCCAGTCCTACTCTTTTTTTTTTTTAATCAACATAATGTAAGTGTGATGTGGAAGTTTAACTATAAGTTTAAGTGTGCTGTGAAATAAATAAGGTTGAAAAACAATGACTTAGCATGTTTTTCAAGTTCATCCAACTTGTAGTATGCAATAGAACTTGTTCCTTTTTATGGCCAAACAATATTCCACTGTATGTATATACCACATTTTGTTTAGCTCTTCATCCCTTGATAGATTTTAAGTTGTTTTCACCTTTTGACTGTTATGAATAACATTGCTGCTATAAACCACTCTTGTACAAGTTTTTGTTCAACATATGTGTTCAGTTGTCTCGGGTATATACCTAGGAATGGAATCATTGGGTCATATGGCTTTTCTATATCTAACCATTTGAAGAACTGCTGGACTGTTTTACCCAGGGAGTTTTTAGAACTTGCTAATGCCCTGCTCACCCCACCTGCCCCCAGTACCAAACAAATGACTCATACTTTCTGGGGTTAAGCCCCTATTGATTCCAATAACCTGCCACTCAAGTAGATTCTGTCACGTGCTCTGCCTTGAGCACCATTGCATTACACCATGAGCTCAATCAGAGTTGGTACATGACACTACTTACCATTAGCTATTTCTGAAGAATTATCAACCAGAGGCCAGTGAGGTTTCAGTATTTATTCATTACCTAAGCCAACAACCCTTGTGACCACAACTCTGAGGAGAGTAGATTGACCAGAAATTTCAAGATTTGTAGCTCTCTTTTCTGTCACCCAGGCTAATCTTCAGAGGAGGAAGGCAAGACAGCAAACAACATGCTGTATTTTCAATGAGCTAAGAAGGTCTTACTTCCATACACTGTTTGTCACATTACCTAGAATAGCACCATGAAAAATTCTTTCATTTGGGTCTGGAGAGATCAAAAGGTCCTCAAGAAACTGAAAAGCTCCCTGGTAAAAAGGAAGTTGATAAGGTTTGGTGCCAATAGCACAGTGGCTATGGCGCCGGCCACATGCACCGAGGGTGGCAGATTTGAACCCAGCCCGGACCAGCTAAAAAGAAGTTAATAAGAAGAGGGAGAACCGGGTGCATCCATGACTTCTAGAGGTAAAAGGAGGGGAAATAGACAGGGATGATTGTTTGCCTTTTCTCAGCCCCTTTCTTCTCCCAGGCTGTTTCACGTTCCCACATTTCTAGAGGGTGAGATATGTTCTGACTTGGTCAGTAAGGGACACCTTAGGGCCTGGATGGAATGTTGGGGGGGGGGGGGTGCTGGATGCAGCAGGGTCAGAAAAACACATCCTGGATTTCATCATTCCACCCAAGGAGAAGACCTCCTAGTCTGGCTCAGCTCAGTGCCTGGAGATTTACAGTTAAATATTCTCAAAATATTTTCAGGAGTATGTTTACGGGAAAACACACTGAATCAATTGCTAATTATGAATTCTAAGTCCACTTCATATTGCTTCCAGGCCTTTGTTTTGGTGACTCTTCTTCTCAACTTGTTTTAAAGGAGAAAATGCTGCACCATCAAAAATACAGACATTTTTCATTTTCAATGTGTGGTTTGTAGTTCAGATATGTGCAAGATGCTTTCATTCACATTGGTTATGGCTGGGTGTGGTGGTTCGTGCCTGTAATGTTAGCACTCTGGGAGGTCAAGGTACCCAGACTGCCTGACCTCAGGAGTTTAAGAACAGCCTGAGCAAGAGCAAGACCCCCAACTCTAAAAATAGCTGGGGCGTTGTGTAGGGTGCCTGTAGTCCCAGCTATTTGGGAGGCTCAGGCAAGAGAATCGCTTGAGCCCAAGAGTTTGAGGTTGCTGTGAGCTGCGATACCACAGCACTCAACCGTGGGTAAATGAGATTCTGTCTCAAAAAAACCCCAAACCAAGCAAACAAAAAACTATTGGTTACAATTCTGACCCTTAAAACTTTGTGAGATATTATCTCTATTTATGGATGTGGAAACTAAGGCTTAGAGGTGCTTAGATGACTTGCTGAAACATACACCATTAGTTTTAGGCAGAAATGTGTCTGCTGATTCATACTTTCTCTGCTCTGTTCTGCCTAGCTGATACCCAATATACTTTGAGAAGCATCTCTAAGTCAAAGAGTCAACCCTAAATATAATTTTGTGAGTATGTTTACCCTCAAATTTCTCTAGACCTAAACTTTTAATAGGAGTAGAGAGTAAAAAGAATCACTAAGTAACATGATGAAATCAAACAAGCTTGAATAAGGTGAATTTACAATGGAACTAATTATTGTTCTTGTTTGTTTTTATATTTTCCAGTATCATTGAACATAATAGTTCTCAAAGTTTTTCTTTTATATCCTGGATTTTTTTTGGAAATGTGATAAGTACAGAGTATCGTCTATTCAGATCAATGCACATCCATACATATGAAGAATTTTTACATAATTTCAGAGGGCTTATGAAGCCAATCTTTGAACCCCAAGTCATGAAATCATAAAAGGAAGAGATAAAATAAAATGACTGTGTTTGTCCAGAATTGAGGATTAGCAAGGCATGGATGGAAATTGAAAATAAAGCAAATTTCAAAGACCTATACTTAGTCGCCACCCTTAATATCTCCATTTGAATATCTAATGGAACTCAAAACTTATGCTTGTTAAGATAGAATCCTTGATTTATTCCCTCCATCCAACCTCCCTTCTGGTCTTCTCCATCTCAGTTATTGGCACTACCCAGGGGTTGAACCCCAAACCTGAGTCATTCTTAATTCTTCTCTTTCCCTCTCACATCCAATCCATCAGCGGGGCCTGTCAATTCTACCACTATTAGACATTCTCTGTCCATCAGCTTCTCTTCATCTCCCTTGCCTCCAGTCTAGTGCAGACCACATGGATGGACTGAGAAGAAAATGCTTCATAAAGACATGGCATTTAAATCAAACCTTTAAAAAGGTGGAGCTTTTTTTTTTTTTTTTTTTGAGAAGTCTATGCCATCCTGGTGTGAGGTATGGTAGCCTCAGACTCTGAAGGTAGCAGAGTAAGTGGAGCTTTTTAAACGGGCAGAATTCTACTTCTTCCTCTTCCTTTTCTTTTCTTTCCTTTCCCAATCATCAGTCTCCAAGCCATCATGAGGCAAGGTGCATGCAAAGCAGCTAGGAGATAGGGCTTAGAGCCTGAGCAGAGTGAGAAGAGTGTCCCGGCAGAACCCCAGCAAGGTGTGCAGACTCCAAGAAAGATGGGGGTCAGAGCCTCAGCACTGTGAGCATGGTGTCCACACATTGGAGTCCAGCACGGGGTGTCAGAACCCGAAAAGGTAAAGAGGTTGTTGCCCATTCCTGAGTGAGGAAGGCTCCCATGGAGAGGGGCAGCTTGGTGTGGGGTATTGAAGCCCAAACAGGGTAAGGAAGGAGTCCCTAAAATATTAAATAACACAAAGAGGAAAGGAGGCGGACAGATGCTGCCTTATCCAAGTAATCAAAGAACATTATTAGTAATAGAAGACGTTGAAATCACATACCCCCACATAGGAAGTAATGAGCAGACCAAAGCATCATTTTTTTATGGTACTCTTAAAAAAAATACATAACCTGAACCAAAGTACAGGGAGATGTTAGATAAACTCAAATGGGGCACATTCTTTTTTTTTTTTTAGAAAAAATGAAGAATTTTTTTTTTTTTTTTAAACAGAGCCTAAAGCTGTCATCCTGGATAGAGAGCTGTGGCATCACAGCTCACAGCAACCTCCAATTCCTGGGCTCAAGCGAGTCTCCTGCCTCCGCCTCCCAAGTAGCTGGGACTGCAGGTGCCCGCCACAACGCCCGGACATTTTTTGGTTGCAGCTGTCATTGTTTGGCGGGGCCCAGGCTGGATTCGAAACCGCCAGCTCAGGTGTACGTGACTGGCACCTTACCCATTGAGCCACAGGCGCCGAGCCAGAAATGTTTTAAAATTGACTGTAGTAGTGGTGGTATCTATCTCTGAATATATGAAACCCATCAAATTGTACACTTCAAATGGGTAAACTATATAAAAATAAAATAGTTTAAAGAGAGAGAGAAAAAATACTCCCCAGATAATTTGAATGTGCAGCTGAGTTTGAGAACCCCCAAAGAAGTTGAAAAAGCACGCGCTTGAAGTTAGAACAAAACAACTCTGCAATCGGGTGGCCCAGTTGTGCACTCTGAACCTCATTTTCCTCATCCGGACAATGAGGATAATAATTTCTGTCTTACAAGCTTGGAAAGAGGATTTAGTGTGGAAAACAAACACAGGCATGTCCAGGGTACTTCGCACAAGCCCGCTCTTTATTAAAGGGAGTATTGCCATTGCTGTTTTCCTTTGCTGACTGAAGACTTGCAGGGTCAGCATTAGAAATATCAGTTGTCACTGTACTAGCTGAGGAGAAGGTGCTCTGAAGAGCGGTGGGGACCAGGCCAAATGCATCATCTGGACATAGACTCCAAAAAATGTCCTGTGTGCTCGTAATACTTTTGGCCACATCATGAAGCCTGCATTCTTCCCACCAGTAAGACTGCAGCATCATTGTTCACCAAGGAAATGTGATTGCTTCTTTTCTTTTCCTTTTCTTTGTGTCATTAAAGCTTATGGAAGACGAAACACTGGCACATAGTGGGATCTACTGGTATGTGCTTGACTTTCACCACATTTTTGCCATCCAATTTTCTCAAATCTACTGCTGTAATATGCCTCTCAAATCTACCACACATTTCCCTTCACTGCTACTACCCTAGACCAGGTCTCTAGCATCACCTACCTAATGATGGTAATACCCTCCTTCGTTCCTTCTACTTCCCCCCCCACCCCGTCCAAATCCTCCTCTACACTGCAGCCAGAGTGATCTTAGTAAAATGTCAATCCAATCAAATCACTTTTGTTTAAAGACCTTCCTATGACGTAAAACCCTTCAATAGTTCCCTATAGCTTTGAATGTCCAACCTCCGTCTAATCCTCCGGCCTTAGCTCTTGCTACTCCCTCCCTCCTACATATCTTTTGAAATTGGCCATTTCTTGCCAGCTGCACAGTCCACATCCAGTCCTTATCACGTTCAGTCTGGGTTCTTGCACACCTTGCTAATCGGTCCTTCTGACTTCAGCAATGCCCCCTTTCAATCCACCTTCCACTTAGAAGCCAGTGTGACTCCTTTGCTTAAAACACTTTTATTCCTCTCGACTTTTCTGAAGGTAAAGATGGAATCTCTTAACAGGGCTACAAGACCTTCCCTGATCTTCCTCTGCTGACTTTTTCCCTTCATGCTTACTCACGCCAGACATCTGAACCACTACAGTTTTCCATACCCATCACTTTTTCATGACCCTAGAACTTAATGAACATTCCTGCCTTCTGGAATTTCTTGCCTCTGTCCTTTTATGTCCAAGTCCCTTACATCCTTCAAGGCCTAGTTTAAATGATACTCTATTTAGGAACTCTCCCTCAACTCCTCCAAAGATCAGTTCTTTTTGGATTTTGGAAACCTCATTTACATTATCTTTGTCTTACTCCTTGCTTACTTAGTTTATCATTATGTCTAGGAAGCATCTCTTTGCCTCAACAGTAAGACTGCTGAGTTTTAACCACAAATTCCTAACTGAGATTTAAGCAAACAAACAAGCAAACAAAACAGTTCGGCGCCTATAGCCTCTCTAGGGCTCCAGCCACATACACTGGGGCTGGCAGGTTTGAACCTGGCCGGGGCCTGCCAAACAACAATGACAACTGCAGCCAATAAATAGCCAGGCATTGTGGCGGGGACCTGTAGTTCCAGCTACTTAGGAGGATGAGGCAAGAGAATTGCTTAAGTCCAAGAGTTTGAGGTGGCACTCTACCAAAGGCGACATAGTGAGACTCTATCTCCAAAGGAAAAAAAAAAAAAAAGGACCTGGGAGATACCTGAAAGTATTGATTGGGAATCAAGTGCAAGTGTGAGGGGTAACAAGCTTTGAGAAATAAACTCCTTAAGTGACTACAACGAATTAGATTGATTCCTGCTAGATGGTGCTATGTGTGAATTTAGATTGGCGGAGATGGGCAGGTGCCTGTGGCTCAGTGGGTCGGGCGCCGGCCCAATATACCAACGGTGGTGGGTTCAAACCTGGCCCCAGCCAAACTGCAGCAAAAAAATAGCTGTGCATCATGGCAGGCTCCTATAGTCCCAGCTATTTGGGAGGCTGAGGCAAAAGAATCCCCTAAGCATAGGAGTTGGAGATTGCTGTGAGCTGTGTGATGTCACAGTACTCTACCAAGGGCAATAAAGTGAGACTCTGTCTCTACAAAAAAACCAAAATAGACTGGCAGAGTTAAATCAAAAAGAGAGTTGCCATAGACTTGAAAAATGGAATCAAGATCCTTGTCGAGGGACTAACTGTAAGTGTGTTAGAAAGATGTGCAGGGGGCATATACCACCTATGTATTTGCATGTGTGTACATAAATGTGCATATGCATGCTTGTTTTTTGTAGGTACAAGTGATTACATCTATGTGTGAGTTCAAATGTGTGAACGTGTAGCTCTGCATGAATAGACTTGTATGCACCTGGGAATCGTTATGAATCTGTTAAATGTGGTTATATATGTGTGTATAGTTGGGATGGGGAGTAGAGAGGGTCTTAGCTTGAGCCTAAGCTTTGTCAGTTGCTGGTGTTCACACATGTCTGGACATGGCTGGGAAACTGGTGGGGCAGGCCTGTAAGAAATGCATTTATCTTGAAAGACTAAGGAACCTCCTGGGAGATAATTTATCCTGGAAAAAGCAAGAGTCAGGTACACAAACCTGGCTCAGTGAGAAAGCTTTAGTCACTAGAAGAGAGGGATATTTCTGAATAGAACATAGTGGCTGTCATTTGGATATCTCCAGACCTAGCCCCATAGCGTCAATGTCTGAGCCTTATAGGCCTATGAGAAGTTACTATAGTCGATAAAAAAGAGAAGATCTGTTTTACTAAAACATTTTATCATTAGGCATATGCATGACTACCTTGGGACTCAACTAATTCATTCATTTTTTTTTCCAGTAAATAAATATTAATCTAACACCTGCTCTGCCCCAGATACTATACTGTGTGTCAGGGATACAGCAGCTAAGAAAGTGACAGACCTTACATTTGAGTGTAGCCTACAAACGAGAGAGGTCTTTTCTGCCACATCATACCAAACACCGTATACTTTGATATCTATATACAGAGACTCACCTAGTTTATACTGTATCTGTGTACAAATTAGCAAATGGCGCCTACTCTAGGCAACCCCAAACCTTGGTGAGGAGACAATGCTGTCTCTGGGCAGATGAATCAGAAATAGGTATCCAATTGCTAAGTCATGGAAGAAGCCCAAATGCCCATTGACCTACAAATGGATTAATAAATTGTGGTACATGTATACCATGGAATACTATGCAGCCTTAAAGAAAGATGGAGACTTTACCTCTTTTGTGTTTACATGGATGGAGCTGGAACATATTCTTCTTGTCATTCTATCTTGAGTTCCTTGAAGTTTTCAGAGCATAGAAGTTGCTCAATACATTTATAGAAAGAATAAAATAATCTGTGCCACCAGTTCCTTTGGTAAAATCAACAGCGTTTGGACCTAAGGACTAAGAGGTCAATTCTAAGTAACAGTGTAAATGAGGCAATGTGTCTTGTTGGCCTCTTACATTTCTCTATCCTTCCTTCCTTCTTTCTCCCAGATACCTAGGCTCCTTTTGGCTTTTTCCTGTACTATTCTATCCAGTATTTTTCCTTTATACCAACCCCTATATTCCAAAGTAATCATTGATTTCAATAATCATCCAATTCAAGTCTTACTTGAATAGTAAGAAGTAAGAAGTAAATAGTAAACTACTTGAGTAGTAAAGAAAAAGCCAGCCATTTAATTTAATTTATTACATTAAGGCAAAATTTAAGATTTGCTTCTTTTTCCCTTGCTTGCTTTTCCCAAGTGTATCTTCAATTTTTCAAAGAGGCAATTATATCATAGCTGTGCTTGGTAGAAAATCAGACTTTTTATGAGTCTCCAAACATCTTCATTTATTCCCTAAGAGATCTATTTAACTGTTCTCATTAGACTTTTATAATTTCTTCCACTGTCATATATGTTGGTCCTGAGCGTAGTATACATAATTTTCTAAAATTACTTGCAGTGTTGTGATCCTTCCAACTCTTTTCCTGTATATCTCATCTCTATTATCAGGACCATCTCCCACCTTTATTGTGGATGATCATCATCATAGGTCTGTAGAGGATGCCAAGAGCCATACAACCTCTGAGCAAGATGATTTGCAGCTGGGGGCGGGCCCTCAGCCAATTCGTCCACTGCAGCTCCTTGCGGAGAAAGAACCTAGCCCATGGCAAGCCTTGGACATGTAGTCATTGTGTAATACTCCCCTCACCTGTCTTGTGCTGTCTCAATAAAAGGCTACTGCGGAGGTTGCTTGGGGCTACCCTGCAATCAAGGTTAGCCTGCCTCCTATAAGCTTGTACTTCTAATCCGCGTCTGGCCTGGTTCCCTTCTGCTGCGATGGAGACCAGGGCCTTAGGGGCACCGACATAGGACATTACCGCTCAAGGTACAATGTTATCATTTTTTTTCACCTTCTATATACTTAATCACCAGATGCTGTCCACTCTAATTATAAAATGGTGTGAAATTTATCAATTCCTCTTCTCATGCCTGTCTCACTTGTTCCATCTTAGCTGAGAACCTTGTATCATGCATGTAGGATAAGTCCTCCACAAAACCTCTTGTCCACCCAAATAATAAGATCTTGCTAAACAGCAAATCTTCAAGCCATTCCCACTAACAACAAGGAAACAATTCTTTCAGAATCATGACCTTGCCTTCCTTCTGAAACTAAATTCTCAACTTTCCGTATATAATTCATGACAATTATAACTAAAATTTCAACTTTTATTCACCAATTACTTCATTCCAGGTAGCATTCTAAGTATTTTGTGCAGATGATCATCTCATTTAGTTCTTACAATAACACACTGAGAAAAAAAGTACTATTCTTATAATCTATTTAAAGATGAATACAGTGAGACCTACAGATGTTAAGGAGTTAGTTGTTCTATGCTAGTGAGAGGGAGTCAGGATACAGTGTCTTGCTGTTTCCAAAAAAAAAGAAAGAAAGAAAAAAGACTGTGCTATATTCATCTCCAACATCATTCTGTGTAAAGAAATTGAGTCTCAGAGAAGGTAAGCAACAACCTGAGGATGTAAGGTCAGTGGACATTTTAGGTGGCCCTGTTAGTCTGCATACACCTTGCTGCCCCTTCATTGCTCCTGCCCTTCAAGAGTCTTGTCTCTAAGAAGAGATGGACAGCTCAGAAACATGTGATCTTCCAACATATTCTTGAACTTTGACTGAAATCAGGGACTTTATTAATTGCCTTGGGCTATATGTTGTATTGGTCAAGAAGGAAATGTGCTATAGGAGAATGTGGGCTACTTTGCACTAATTTAAAGTCAATTTTTGAGAATATCAAATCCATGCAATTTTCCTTTGAACTATGAAAACATTCTTTTTTTAAGTAAAGCATGTGGTTAAAGCATTAAATTCATTCCAGTTGTGACTATGATAGAGATTAGAAATGAATTGAAGTCTACAGACCAGAATACGTTAAGGCAGACACTCCACGGCCAATAACCAGAAATCCTTTGAAGGCTCAAGAGAGTCCATCAGTGCTTACTCAGATTGCATGTAGGTTCAGAAATGGCTTCTGTTTTGAATGAAGATCATAAAGGGTACAAAAACTCAATAGAATACTGTTACTGTAACTCAGACATAGCAAAATACCTTACATTCTAACACAAACTTCAACTCTATAATTATTTACTTTTTTCTGCTAAGGCACAAAGTTGTCAAAAAATATTTTAGACATTTCTTATACAAAAGAAAAGTAAACGCAGCTGAAGGTATCTGCATGCTGGAAAATTAGAGTACAGATATTTTACTATTGTTGATCACATACCAAATAAACAATAATAAAACCATGTGCAATAGTTCTAACACAAGCTCTATATTAATCATCAATTTTGAAAGTACATTTAGAGCCAATGGCTATGAATCATAATAATCCTTTGGTCCAATAGACTCAGGTTTTTCATCCTTTTTTATCTCTGGCAAACTAGAACCTATAGTTAAACTTAAAGAGCACACCAAAGTTATGCTGATCAAAAATAAAAAGTAAAAAAAAGAATATAATTAAGTCTTTGAACATCTTTTGAAAATAATTTAAATAATAGTCTTTAAAAGTTTTTTGCAGCACACTTAAGATCCACTCACAGCACATGGGTTGGAAATGACTGCAATAGACAGATGTATACTTTTATGTTATCCAAATATCTTCTATTCGGCAGATACATCTAGCTATTGATAACTAGTATGGCATGCGGACACTCATTTTGTAAATATTTATCCTCTGACAGTGAAAGTACGTGACACAGAATACCAAAGCTGACTCCAGACAATGAACACTGGCCTGAATAGATAGGAGAAGACATGAATGTGCTGTGTCAGTTATTTTAGCATTGTACTTTATTTACTTTTGGACATTGTGTATCAATAAAGCACAGGTGTCCTAACTCCTGAGAGGCTACCAAATCACTAGAGTGCTTATTTTTTCTGCTTTTCAGTTTCTCCAATAACATTATTCAAAAGATGAACCGACTTACTTTAACTATGAAGTAATTTAACATGGACCATTTGAATAAAAAATATATTTTTCATGTGACAAATTAGTTACTCGGAGTTTTAGCATCTGATAAATGACAACCTAAACAGTTATGACTCATTGCAAAATGGTCAAAGACAAGGTCTGGCTATGTCAACCTAAAACTGTCCTGACTTCTAATAATTCTGCCATTAAAGGCCCAAACATAATCATGTGAATTCCAGAGACTGAACAAGTGAACAGAGCAAGTGTCTGTTTGAAAACAGAAAAATAAAAGAAAAAATAAATCTCTACAGGGAGGAAAAAACAAACAGCAAAAATAATGAGCTTCAGAGGCAGAGACCAACTCTCTTTAAAGATGAAATAGACAAACACTTTATATCACATTGATGGAATATAATTGAAAATAAAACACTCAAGAAAAGTTATAATTTCCATAATTATTGTTGTCAGCAATAGTAATAAAAAGCCTTTATTTTCAACTAAAAATCTTAGAATTTCTAGTTATAGACATGGAAGAAGTTTTGTGTGTCACTGGCTTTTTCACTGTTAGCAGTGTTGTCAAGTTAATGCTGTCACCAACAATCAGAGCAAACGCATGGTTGAAATGCACTGGCTTGAGTGTGAGGGATGTTGGTAAGCCACTCTCAGGATGAGCAACAGGGAGCTCTGCTGCCTTCTCTCACCGCATTTATCCTCTGGGTTGATTCTCTCAAGGAGTGGTTTTTCTCTCATGGCTCTGTATTTTCACAATTTAACACATTTCAAGATAAATGAGGTCAAGTGCATGACTATCACCACCACCTCTTTTCTTCTATAACATTTCACCTCCAAGTTGAAGTGTGAACCTCTTGAGGGCAGGAACGAGGATGATTTTGATTATGCTCTCAGGCTCACTCATCATCTCCATTACCTACTACAGTGCCTAATGCATGGAAATAGCTGAATAAAGATTTGTTGCATGAAAAATAAATGAACAGGGAGGAGGGAGAGTTGGGAAAGGGAGGCGAAAGAGGGATTGGTGTGCTCTCACCTCACACAATGTAGGGGTATATGGCACAATATAGAGGTATATGGCACACCTCCTGGATAACCTCATGTTAACACTAAAATTAAAAAAAAAGAAAAAAAAAGAAAGGAACCACCACTGCAAATTAATAACATCTGTTCTTTTCAAATTCCATATTTTTAAAATAAAATAATAAAAACAGAGAAGTAGTGGTACCTGTCTCTCAGTGGGTAGAGCACTGACCACATGCACCAAAGCTGGCAGGTTCAAACCCAGCCTGGCCAGCTACACAACGACAACTGCAACAACAAAAAAAAATAGCTGGGCATTGTGGTGAGTGCCTATAGTGCCAGCTACTTGGGAGGCTGAGACAAGAGAATGGCTTAAGCCCAAGAGTTAGGGGTTGCTTTGAGCTGTGATGCCAAGGCACTCTACCGAGAGGGACATAATGAGACTCTGTCTCAGTAAAATAAATAAATACAGAAAAGTGAAAAGTGTTTAATAAACACCTACTCCAATCTTCTACTCAAATGGAAATCTTCATCTGGCCAAGCTCAGGTGGTCACATCAGCTATAGCAAGCTGGTATGTGCAGTGCTATGCTAGATGTGTGTGTAGTGGAACTTTTGATACCAACGCTGAGGTAGATGTGATCATTTTTCTTTTACAAGTGGAAACATGAGCTTTATAAGACACTTGTAAAAGGCCCGCAGCTAGTATATAATAGTGGTAAAGCTAAGGTAGGAACTGATGTTGGAAAAGCTCATGTATCAAGTTAAATTTGATAGAAAAGTTAATGTCAACTATGACTTAAACCCAAAACTGGTGTGGCAGTTGTGGTCTTAGAAAACCCAGACTCCATCCTATTCACTTCTCTTAATTAAACTGTGTCCTTAATCCTCAGATTCCAAGGGAATCATAGGGCAAGATGGACACAGATTCGAAAATGAGTAGGAAGGAGTACAAAACAGCTGCCCACTGAGGAAGGCTTCTAGAAGCTAACCCATTTGCTTATATCTCATTGGCCAGAATGTAGACACCATTATGGGTTGAACTATGTTCCTCTAAATTCACATGTTGAGGTCTCAACCCCAGCACCTCAGAATATGACTTTATTTTAAAATAAATTGCAGATGTAATTTGTTAAGTTCATATTAGAATAGGGACCCAAACCCAGTGTGACTGGTGTCCTGTGAAAAAAATGGAAGTATGAGACAATAAATTTTTGTTGTTTAAACCAGCAGTCTCCAACCTTTTTGTCACCTGGCACTGGTTTCATGTAAAATAATTTGTTTCACAGACTGCAAGTGGGGAGGAGGAGGTGGTTTTGATATAAGTCTGTAAGCAATTGATTTATTATGAAGTCCAACCGCCTGTTAATGATAATCTGTATTTGCAGCCACTCCCAGGACTAGTGTCACTTGCTCAGCTGCACCTCAGATCATCAGGCATTAGATTCTCACAAGGACCATGCAACCTAGATCCCTCGCAGGGGCAGTTTCCAGTAGTGTTTGAGCTACTAGGAGAATCTAATGCTGTGGTTCATCTGACAGGAAGCCAAGCTCAGGTGGTGACACAGCTGAAAGTACAGATGAAGCTTCACTCACTCACCTGCTGGTCACCTCCTGCTGCATGGCCCAGCTCCTAACAGGTCACAGACTAGTACTAGTCAGCAGCCGGCGGTGGAGACCACAAGTTTAAAGCGCTCCACTTGTAGGATTGTGTTAGTGCTGCCCTAGCAAACCAGCTCAGCAACCCTTAAGATGGTTTGGAGAAAAAAGTTGCTATTTGACTCTATGTCTAGCTAAGACTTTTCTAAAAAAGAAAAGTTATTACAAGACAATAGGCAACCTCTGCCAAGGCATGCTACACTTGGAAAAGTAGACTGGTTGCTCAGTATTTCCTTGGATCTGTCACTATCATTTGTGAAAGGTATATTAGTATGTTATATTGATATTTTTCTCCATCTAGAAAGCAAAAAATGCTTCCAGTTTAAGTGTACTATGCCACTTAAAGACAGTTTTGTGCTTATTTCACAGATTTTATATGTAAAAACAAAAAGAAATGGGTGTCAATCAATGAAATATGGTAAATGATACATAAACAATTTGGTTACAACAGTGAGCACAGAGGAGAAATTGATTACATGGATTATGATTCAATATTATATAGTTTATGTAAAATGTAGACTGTCTTGTCTTACTACAAGATCAGAAAGGTATATATTAGATGAAAAGGGACTGAGAATATAAATATGTCAATATGGATGTTGGAATAGATACATACCACTTCTTTGATTAACCTCATTTAAACTGTTCTAGTACATTAATAAATTGTAGTATCAATGGCATCATTTATTCCCTTTAAAATAAAGTAAAATTTGGTATTAATTATGCTTATTCTAGAAAAGAAGGATAATTTCTTGAGCTGGCTCCATGAAGGAAATTTAGTCTCTATCCCTTATGAAATAAAAAATAACAATATTGCTCTAATTGGGAATAAAAAAGAGGATCTAATACCTAAGATTATAAAAACTTTAAAGTCATCAAATGCAGTAATAATTAATTTCCTTGTTGAAAACATATTTGCTTTTATTTTCAATTTCTTTATGAAACTCAGTCCCATTTACTTGAATTATTCTTCTCATTACATGCTGGCTTCTTTAGAGACAACCAGGATTCTTTCTCTTCAGTCCCAGAGGAAAGTTTTAATTGTGTGTTGCCATGACAAGTTGAATTATTAAGACATATATTATCATATAATTCTACAACTTTCTAATTCTAGAGGATCTTATCAAGAAAGCCACTTTCGTTAGATGTAGCTGAAATAAAAAAAAGAAAGAAAGAAAAGCATCATTTCACAATTCACTTTCTCATCCAGGGCCAGAGAAAAGATAGGACGGCTTGATGAAATCTTTGATGATTTTACATGTATGAGTCCACAATTGTAGTGTAATTCAGCAACTGACCTGCAAAACAGAACCAGTTATTACTACTAATATTAATAACAATTAGTATTTATTAGTTATTACTAATAATTATTAGTACTAATATTAATGACTATCATAGAATTTAAAGACTTCTTACAGTGTTCCAGAGCATGATAAAGAATTTGAGATTTGATTGCATCAGTAAACAGTAAAAACAGTAAAGATAATAGCTAATACAAACAAGAAAATGTGAAGAGTCTGAATGAAGAGTGCATTTGTGAGGCACATAGTAGGGCTTCCCATAAACATTATCAGATGTTGTGGCTTTAAGCAAAGCCTCTGAGTAGAACTGAGGGCTAAGAAAGTAGAATTTAGCTGTAATAGTGATTTCAGCAAGGTTAAGGGGAACAGCCAAAACATATATAGGAAAATATAATCCTTCTAACAATTTAGATTAATTTTACTATTGTAAAATAAAAATTAAGACAATATAAGAACAAAGACAAGTGTAAGTATACAAAACTTTAAGAACTCCAGATAACAAGAGATGCATCTTCAAAAAAAATCCATTTATATGAGTAAACACTTTAAATCATAAAATTATTAACAAAGTTTTTAACCTTAAAACTTACAGAATCAAAAAAAGTATTTAAAAACACTCTCTTCACCTTTTTTTGCAACTGAATTCAGTTTTAAAAATACTTAATGAGGAACAAATTCAGCAAAAAATTCTGTTGGCATACGGTCAAGGAACTCATCCTGATTTCTTATATGCCCAGTCCTAACTCAATTTCCTCAAAATATCCTCTTGTTGGCTTTGTAACATGGCCTTTCCCAATTTCTATCAGCAAATACCTTCTCTCTCTATGATACTTAATCAATTGAACAAATTCTCATGATTGTTTACATGCTTGATTTACCCACATTCTATGTCTGGGGGTGGGATTCTGTTTCTATGAAGGACAAGACCATGTTTTAGGCTTTCTCAGTCATTTGTTCTCTTTAACAGATGCTTAAACTTTGCCATTTGCAGATGTAAGAAATCATAGACAATACACAAGTGAATTAGTATGGCTGTATTGCAATTAAACTTTATTTATGGACACTGAACTTTGCAACTTTGCATTTCATAGAATTTTCACAGACCACATAATATCATTCTTCTCATGATTTTATTTTCAACCATATAAATATGTAAAAATCCTTCTCACAAAGCATAGAAAATCATGGCAGACCAAATTTGGTTCACAGACCGTGGCTTGCCAAGCTGTGTTCTAGGTTGTGACTTTTGTGAAATGAGACATCACCTAAACATGTCTGTAACCATCTATACAGTACCTAATGCATTGCTTCACACTTAGTAGATGTACTATAAATATTTCTTAAAGGGAGTGTAGTGCTGGCATTATAGGGGTATAATGAATAAAATATATTGCATTGAATAAAAACCAAGCATGAAGCAAGTTCATGCTTTTGGTCTACATTCTCAGACCATCTTAAGCAGGTCCCCCTATTATTTTCTTTCTTAGTGGCCTATTATATTCCATGACATAGTTTCCACAATAGTTAATTATATATTTGTGGATTTTCTTCTTTATTACTATATTAATTTCTATAGCTTCTATAATAAATTGCCACAAATTTGGTTGCTTACAGTAACCCATACTTGTAGTATCTGTAGATCAGCAAACAGGTGAGTTTGAAGAATCCCTGCTTACAGGGTGCCAAGGTTAAAATTTAGGTGTCAGAGAGGTCTGTTCCTTTTGTAAAGCCCTAAGGAAAATTTTCTTCTAGGCTCGTGAAAAACAGTTGGCTGAATTCAGCTGCATTTGTAGTTGTAGGACTGAATTTCCCATTTCCTTGATGGCTACTGGTCCAAGATATTCTCAGCTTTTAAATACCACCTCATTTCTTGACTCATGACCTCTTTTGCCTTCAAAGCCAGTAGCCACCAATCAATCCCATCTCCTGCCTCATCTCTCCTGTCTTTTTCTTGTCCCTTCACCTCTCTGTGATTTCAATCAGATAACCTTCTCTGTTTAAGGGTTGACATGATTAGATTGGCCCCTCACACACTTATAAACCAAGGTAATCTTCCATGGCAAATGGGTATACTTAATCACAACTGCAAAGTCCCTTTGCCATGTAACATATTTAGAGTCTTTAGAGTTTCGGACCTGGAGACTTCTGTGTCTGTGGTTACTCTTTGGTCAAGAGAACTTCATGAACCCAGGGCAGACTACGACCCTGACAATTTCACTTTGTCCCTTATAAACTAAATAAACTTGAGAGGTCTTTATTTAGAATCTGTGTGTCACAGTTCTTCATATGAAAAACGAGAAATCAAAACCTCTCCCCAGGAGTGGAGAACCCTAAGTGTTTGTGTATGTATATATGATAGATCCCCTGTAAGGTGACAACACAAAGCCTATAACAAACTGGCCAAGATACAGAGGTGGTCAACATAAGGAACTAGGCCTACTTTACTGATGCATACATGTGGTGCATGTCCCATCTATGACAGTTAGGTCATCCTGTGATGGTCAATATAAGGAGGTGGTCGACTATGGTGGTCCTATTTCCATAGGAATTTCTCACTTTCTTATAGCCATTAAAAATGTTACAGGTATATTGAAGTCTTGGTAGTTAATGGACTTAGTTCAAGCAAGAATAAAGAGGAGGGGAGGAGAGGGATAGAGTCAGAGCAGAACACCATCACCCTTTAATATTTAAGAAGTAAATAAAGAGAAGAACAAGATATTAAAGAAACAAGAAATCAAGAAGAGAACAATCTGGGACCAGGTGCGGTGGCTCATGCCTGTAATCCTAGTAATAAGGGAGGCAGAGATGGGTGGATTGCCCTGAGTTCACAGTTTCGAAACCAGCCTGAGCCAGAATGAGACCCCGTTTCTAAAATTAGCCGGGTGCTGTAGCGGGCACCTGTAGTCCGATGTACTCGGGTGACTGAGGCAAGAGAATTGCCTGAGCCCAGGTGTTTGAGATTGCTGTAAGGCATGACACCATGGCACGCAACTAAGGATGACAAAGTGAGACTCTGCCTCAAGAAAATTAAAAAAAAAAAAAAAAAGAGCACATTCTTGGAAACAAAATGAGAAGAGTTTGAAGGATAGAGTGAGTAACTTTCTCAAACTGCAAAAATATCTTTTAATATAAAAACCGAATTGAGTTCATTGAATTATGGGATAAAGAGGTTAGTGGTGATTGAGTGAGGAAGGTTCAGTGAAGTAGTGAGAATAATACTCAATTACAGAAGGTTGGAGGAGAAATGGAAGAGGAAGAAATGAGAAGGTAGAAAATGGATTAAAGAAGTATGATCTATTCTTTCCCGAAGCCTGATTTTGAAGTAAAGAAGAGAGATAGGAGTACACTGGGGACAAATTTTGATCTCAACTGTTGACATAAAGGTGAATTTGGGTTGCACGTTTTTATTTTAACATCCTTCACTCATTGTTTGCCACAGCACTTTAAATCTCTTGCTCTCTTGTCATACCCCATTTCTCTCCCCCTCCTGATGTGCTCAGCAAAGAACCTTGTGCAAAACACAGGAATCATTAGCTAGGGACTTTCTCAGCTTCTCAATATCCATCCCTTTTCCTCTTTCCCACATCATAAATCCTCACAATGTCTTATATTGTGCCTTGTTGACATATTTGAAGTGACAAACCTTACTATATCAGAATGATTCTACTTGTGCTTTGAATCTTTTCCCTATGTATCTTCTTACCAGGATCCTGAAAAAGTAGCTACTTATACATCAGTTCTTTTCACTATGATGTGAAAGAGGCAAAACCTTACTTTGTTACAGTAGAATAAATTAGATAAGTATGGACAAAATGCTTAATATAATGCATGGTATTTGTAAGTACTTATTAATATCTTTTTCCCTCGTTTGTAATACCAAATGTCTCCCACGTTGCTCATTCTTTCTTCCATTCTGCTTTTCTCCCCAGATCTTGTCTTCCTCTGGCATGGTGAATTATTGAATTTTTACATTATTGGCTTTCTGTTCAATGGTTTACAGGTTACCAGTTCTTTTGCATTTATTGTCCAGTACATGTCCATTTTTTCATCTCTAAAAAGCTACAATTGCAATTCTAAATGGTATTCTCCCCACCTGCTTTCTACCTAACCAGTAATTCATGCTTTTATGACATCATCAGTTTTCAGCTTTGGGAACACTGCTGTTCATGGCTTTTCTACTTCATGCAGTCTCCATCTTTCCTCGTCTCCTTCCTCTTTGACTTAGCATCACATAAGCAGCAGAGGGGATGCAACTTATTGGATGTAAGTCCCATAAGGACAAGAACATTATCTGTCTTGTTCATTGCTATATTCCTCAGATCTTAAAAATCATGTGTACATTGAATATCGCTGGAATAAGTTAGAGCACATCCCTCCCTCTAGTGCCTTCTGCCTGAAGCTATCTAACAACTTCACCTAATGTCCTACCAATTTTGTTTCTTTAACTAAAACTTTTTTTGTATATTTCAAGCCCAATTACCCATCTACTTGATAGTTTCCCTTAATTGAAGACTTCACAAATTTTGCATACTCAAAGCTACATTCAAAAACCTTACTGCTGTTACAAAACTGCAGATGCTGGTGTGGATGTGGAGAGAAAGGAACACTCTTGCACTGCAGGTGGGATTGCAAACTAATACAACCACTTTGGGAAGAAGAATGGAAAATTATCAAAGAACTAAAAGTCAACTTTTCCTTTGATCCCTAAATTCCATTCCTAGGTTTATAATCAGAAGAACAAGAATAATTTTACCATGAAGATACTTGCACCAGATTGTTTATTGCATCTCAGTTCATAATTCCCAAGGCTGGAAGCAAACTAAATTCCCATGATCCCTTGAATGGATCAACAAACTGTGGTATATGTATGCCATGGGGTACTATATAGCCATAAGAAAAGTTGAAGACTTTACATCTTTTATGTTTACCTGCATGGAGCTGAAACATATTCTTCTTAGTAAAGTATCTCAAAAAATCCAATGTACTCAATATGAAATCAACAAATAAACAATTACATGTCCACACAAATAATAAAACTCAAATACAGCTTAGTGTAGGGAAGGGAGGAGGGCTGAGAAGGGTGAGGAAAGGGATGACAATTGGTGAGATCTCACCTAATGTGCACAGTGTGAGTGAAGGTTTCAGCATGCTGCCTGAGTTATGGGCTCAACTACAACTTGAACTTTACCTTGGAAGTAAGAACAACGTAACTTAAACATTTGTACCCTCATGTTAAATTTAAAAAAAACAAACCTTACTGCCACATCCCACCTGTTTCTCCTCAGGGTCCCCTGGCTTGGTGGAACTCACCCCTACCCATACTAACACATCTTACCCACACCTCTTATCCAGTCCTTTACCAAATCTAACGGCTTTCCTCTTGTGTATCACGAGTATCTATCCACTTCTTCCCATTCCTATTACTAACACGTCCAGCAATCACTATGTAACCAAGACGAATGCAGTAGTCACTATGCTGGTCTCTTCCTATCCGAACAGACGGTGCACAATCTGTTCTGTACAAGGTGGGAAGAATAATACTTTCAAATGCCGATGTAATTGTGTCAATCCTTTGTTCAAAATATTGGAATGGAATACTAAACAAGGACCGTGAGGCTGTATATATTTAGCCATTTTCTCGATCACCACATTTTTTCAGTTCCCTGTCCAATCTGCATTTTCACAACAACCTCTATTGGCCAAGCTCCTCCTGCCTTAGGATCTTCAAGAGGCAGTTCTTTCCCTCATGCCTTTGCCGTGGGCTGCGGGCTGACTGGCTCTGCCAGACGTATAAGGCAGTCAGATAGAGCACCTCAGCCCTCCTCCAGTGGTCTCTCAGCCTCTCGCAGGCCATCCTCGATTTGTTCTCTGGCCAAGAGAAAAACAAGAAAAACAAGTCACAAAACAAACTAAAGTTCAAGTGGAGAAATCAGTTACTGACAGACAGGAGAAGCCACAAAGTCACCTTGTGAAGAGTGTACATACCAAGCCCAGCAATACAATCAATCTTCCACAATAGCCAAATCTCAGGAAAGAGGAAAGCAGTTGTTTTTCTTTTGTTTGCCCCATCTTTGGACTAAAATATAAGATAGAGGTGAATGCAAATATAAATACATTTTTATACACTGAATTGGCTATTGGAAAATATTTACAACTCAAAACTTCTCCAAAAGTAGGAGAAAAGTTTTCTGACTAATACGGTAGAGGCTGTAAGGATTGAAATGAATGTTTAGGAAATGAAAAGTGGTAATTTTTTTTCTTTTAAGGATTATGACAGACTTAAAGTTTACCTGGGCCTTGAAATAAGTACTTTAAATATCAAATAAGTTCCCGGAGAATTCCAGGGAGAGTAAAACAAGTGAAAGGGTTGTCTTTTAAAGTAAGAGTAATTTCCCCAAGCCCTCCCTGTGTAGCTGATTTCCTCTGTTTCTCTTTATATTCCCCAAATCCCATTCCAAATAGTAGCCCCATGCACTTCCCTTAATAGTTATTTGTCTATGTTGAAATTTTACATTACTTTGTGTAAGCTTTTGAAGAAAAGAGGGCACTCTGAAATTTTTATACTTCTTTGAATATAAATGTTTTTACATATGAAAGTATTACTTTATTAAATAGGTATATATGGAATGTAAACAATCCTATTATCCAGGTTAAGAAATACATTAGTAGTATTATTGAAACCCACTGCACAATTTTCACTCAGTGCTCCTCATTTTTTGCAGATATTGTTTCCTACCACTGTAATTTTAGTATATACACTTATATCTTTAAACAAAGAGTATTTAGGTTTCCATATTATTAGACTTTATATAAATGATTAATTTTCAGCATTCCATAGCATAGCCATTATATGTGTGTATTTGAATATATGTATGTATAAAATTGCATGCATTCTTTTTACAATAGATATTTGGTATTTAGATTCTTTTCAGTTTTTTTGCTATTACAAACAATGTGGATATTTTCATTCCTTCCTTTTGAGATAAATGTGCAAGAATTTCTCTCATGATTATAACTAATAAATGAATTTCACATTTTCAACACTACTACATAATGACAAATAGTTTCTCAAATTAGTTTCATTGAAATAAACTTTCATCAGAAGTAAGATTTGATGTTATTCCACCAATACTTAGTTTAATTAGACTTATTATTTTTGCCAAATGGTTAAAAATAAAATACTACCTCACTGTAGTTTTAATATGTACTTTCCTCATTATTAATGAGGTTGACAATCTTTTCATATTTTTATAGGTCCACGTGTTTCACCTGTTTAATATTTCATATGCTTATTGGTAGAATTGCTAATTTTTCCCAAGGTTTTATTCCTATGTTTTATCCCCATTCTATAAATTAGATCTTTTGGTAAGGTAAGATATCCTAGTGTCTTATTTGTTTGAAAGCATGTTTTGTTTCGTCTTGTATTAGAAAGGTGGTTGTATAAAGTACACAATTCTTGTTGACAGATATCACCTCTGTAACTTGTAGGTGATGTTAAGAAGTTCAATTTTCACCTAATGTATTACTTTTTAGATAGTATTTCTTTTATCTCTGGTGGCTATTTGTCTTTAGTGTTCTGTATGTAGCTTTACCATGAATTTGTTTACTTATTTATCTTGTTCAGCTGATATGTTGTTTTTTGAGTCTAAATTTGTACTTTTCATAAATTGTAAAAAAAATCACAAACATTATACTTCCCCCATTCTTTTCTAGTTTCCTTCAAGAATTCCAATTAGGTACATGACATGTTAGGTTTTTGGGTTTTTTTTTTTATCATAGCAACTCTATGCTACATTTAATTTGGTTTTATTATTAATCCATGCATAATAATTATGAACATTAGTTTAAAATCTTAATGATTTATATTTTCTTCTATACCTTGTATTTAACCCATCCTTTGAAGTTTTGATTTAAATGACTATACTTTTTAGTTTAAAATGTACAGAAGAAAATTATTTTCTGTATTCCCTTCTATTTTTCAGCCACTTGGATAATTATGTTGTCAATTGGTTTGTGGGTAGACATCGTACACTTTCAAAAATAATCTCACAGAAACCTATTTGCTATTTCTCAACTGTCTCAACTTTTAGCTTTAGCCAAGAAGAGGACCTTATATTGAGAAGGCAGAGTCATGAAATTTAATCAGTTTAGATATCTTAAGTTGCTACATATGTGACAATTGCCAAGAGCAGTCACCTGATCCTCAGCAGGCTTTAAGGAAGTACAAAGAACTTTTGTTGTTGAGGTTACTATTTGCTGCAGTATAGCCTGGCATACCCTGACTAACGTAAATTTCCAGTATGTCTTTTTTTTTTTAACTCTCTTTGATTATTTTTTATATCCTTTTTTGAATATGTATTTTTGTTCTCTAAGCATTTTATTCTTTCTTCTTTTACAATCTATAAGCAATGATTTCAATATCTGATGCCCATGGGATTTAAATTTGTTCCTTGTATTTTTCTAAATGTATTTGATATTTCTGTTAGCTGTGCATTCATGTTTGGATGTATTTAGTCTGAGTAAGGATGATTCCCTTCAGACAGGGTACATGTAGGCTTCTGCCACCTGCCTGGCCTTTTGTCTTACAATTTTGATTTCATTTTTTAAATCCTTTGTGTTGTTGAGTGAAGAGCAGATGCTTGAAACTCAGCTATGCATTTTAGAAGTTTATTTTAGCTTAGCTCATGTCTATGTATTTCCAGAGGAAGAACTTGAAAGAAACTTATATATGCCCTTACACACAGTTATATTTCTACCACTTAGGACTGTATAAACATAAAAATATTTATTTAATAAATGTTATAAAACCATTTAGATTGAAGAAAATTCAACAACACAAAAATAAGACTAAATGTTTTTTGTGATTTCTCAATACTTCAAAACTAAAGAAAAATGTAGAGAATAATATATAACAAACAACTAAGTTCCTACGACCCAAATATAAATGCTTGAGAGTTCCTCTACATATGTATCAATCTTCTTTTAAATTAATATAATTTTACTAAAAACAAATAGCATCCAATTATAGCTAATTGATAAGTAGAGGAAGTATTCATGCATTCTTTCAATTAACATATGTTTACTTAAAATAAAATATGATACACTATACTTACCTAGCACTGGAGATTTAAAGATAAATTATTTTATAGTCAAATTTTTTAGTCAAAATGACGCATATTTTAGGTCAATACTGGAACTGTGACTTTCAAAATAATATTTTACTATAATTGTGTTATTGATAATTCAATCTAGTTTCATAAACATTTATTGAGCACTTAGGGAAAAATCCAGTATTGAAAATAAAGAAGAGAAAGAAAATGCTATAATTATAAGAAATCTTTTTTATTACTTACTGACACTGTATATCTAAGAAGAATTGACTCATCTATGTATGTTATCCTTTGCCTTTCACCTCTATTTGGATTATTTATTAATCCTTGACAAAAAAGATCAATATATTGTGCATTCACTTATATACACTCAATATCAGTGAGGTAAAATATAATTATGAAAGTACTATTACATAAAGAAGTACCAGATAGAACTATTATAGATACTTAGAGATGAGCTATGCCTTTCTCATTTCCTGTACTTTAACTGTACAAGTAGACATAATACTATTTCTTCCATTATGAATTGAAATATTCTTAAATTTGTTGAAGAATTTCAATAAAGCCAATGAAAAGAATTATTAATCTCCTTGGATAGTAGTGGAAAATGTACTGTAATTGGTAGGCTTCATATCAGAGCTTTTGGACTTTCTCCAACAACATTAGCAATTGGTCATCTTAATTACAGGGTCCATTAGCTGAAATCTGCATTACAAAACTACTATGCACAATTCTGGCCAATTCTGATCCATTCATTTTGAGGTCAAAGTTTCCTTGCTCATTGCAAAATGAAACTAGATATATTAAGTTAAACTATTTCAACTTCATTAAATATACGACCTCAAGTTACTCACAGAAAATAACTGCAATTCTAGAGACCATGTCTCTAAGACTTCTCGTTTTTTTTTTTTTTCTTAATGCTATAAGGAAGTTCAACAAAAGATATAGACACTTTTGAAATATTTAAAAAGAACATATTAATCTCTGAGCTTCTAATTTCTGTGACTTATAATTACCCACAATGTTGACACAAACATATCTGTCAAACTGATGATAATCATTAGTGTATTTCTAAATAAAAAGTCAATTCAGAGCCAAACTCATCATTGCCAGCAACCATTTAGGCCAAAAGCATCCATAGAACTTTAACAAAAGCTACCTTGCAATTTTTCTTTTATCACAGTTCTTATAAAAGAGTGCTTACACAAACCAATTAATATTGAATAACTTATTCAATATTCATTCCTTTATTTAGTCAAATATTAAAATTTTTGAGCAGTTACTATGTACCATGGTGTACCATGGAGGTTCACCAAGACAAGCAAAAAATAGTCTCTGTCCTAAAGACATTGGTGATCCAATCCATTCTAAGTAAATTGTTCAACAGCAAATTTATCAAATGTTATCAATCACAGGGCTTTCATTTCTTTATTTTCTTCCAAAAGACATAAGGAAAAATTATTCAGATTTCTTGAGAAAATCCAATGACAAATACATATACATTTCTTGAACCTTATTAACTAGTTATATGATGAACTCAGGCTACCATTTCTACAAATTATAACTATTCTTGCAACTTATAGATAAGCTGCTCTAGAATTGCCCAGTATTGAAGATATGTTTATTAAGTCATATGTTGCAACGTCAATGAAAGTGATAATCCCTCAATGATCCCTCAAAGAAAGTGATAATATCAGATGCCCGTTTTCCACCTTCCTGTATTTCTTTTTAGCTCCCCTTAGAGCCTTAAAGATCACTGAGAAAATTTCAAATGCATATGCTAGTTCTTACACTAGCTGAGCACCAATCTTCTGAGTTGAAAGAGCTGCTAAGCAGTCTCTTAGAATCTTTGTATTCAAACATGATTTCATAGCAATGCTTATGCTAAACTTCCTCAACTATCTAATATTCCTTTTGACATGAAGAAAATGGAAATGGTTGAAAGAACTACTTTTTTGAGCACTTTACATTGCACCGTTGGCTTCAGAGACGGTTACGCCTTAATTTTCTTCATGCCTTGAACAAAAAGTTAAATTAAATTAAAAGGCCTTTCTGTTGTCCATACTTTTTTCTCATTGCAGATCTAAGGATCCACGATGCATCTCATATTTCTCTGTGTTATTCTAATGTACATCCTTAGGGAAATATCATCCAGGTCATCTTTGCTACCAATTCTTTTAAAATTATGTCTTACTGTATTGCTCTGTATTTTCCTGGTTGCTCTCTATCCAGCTTTATCTATCGCTATATATTATCTTCCCCATTTTTTTTCTCATTAGGATCAGTTGCAATTGTAGTGTCTAATATTCATTTGGGGAGCCTCCCGGACTTCTTAACTCATCCTCCCTTTTGGTAGGTCAAGCAGTGGGATCAAATCTGTTGTGGTGGAAGCTTTGGAGATGATATTGCTAATGTCAAATAATCTTATACAACTCTGTCTGGGAACAGAAATAAAGCAGTTTCCTGGAAGGAACTGTGTAGATAGGAAAGCTCTGTGGAGTTCAACCTACTTTTTAACCTTCTAGTCCCAGGGGAAAGAGATAAAAGGACCATTAAAGTGGTAGAGAGATGCCCTGACCTTGTGATTGCACCCCAATTTCTGACAATGTGGTTACCTCCTTGTGATCATTGAAGAGGCTGCTAATGCCGAGGAGTCTGAGCAAAGATGATCTTCTCTGGAGATTGCCAAGAAGAAGAGGATGAAAGAATACTTTATGTATTTTTTAAACTGTAGGTAAAGAGTTACACAGTGGTGTTGAAATTGATTAGAAGGACGTTGTAGAAACTTCTACCACCCTAGAATCGAAGACACAAATAAGAACATGGGAGAGGCAGCAATTTTGAAAGTATTGCAAAATAATAGGAGGATTATTATGTTATGGTTATTATCTAGTACTATGACCATATCTCTAGGCTATACTGCCTGGGAAGAATTTGTATTTCCCTTTCATAATATTTCGTGTGTCTGTTTGATTATGATCAGCATTCCATTGACTAATAACTGAAAACTCTAAGGTGACAAGGCTATTCTCATAAAAATCTCATTAGTCTCTTATCAAAAAATAATTTTTAAAAAATTGAGAGTTGGTTCCATCTTACCTTCTATTTTTTAACTGTTTAAACTTGAATAAAAATTTTAGTGGCTATCTGAGTCAAAGATTCAGGAAGAGAAATAGGCTTTAAGTGTCTGCTATGTTCTAAGCAGTTGTATTTTTATTTTCACCTACATTATTATATTTAATATTTATTGTAATTTTTTGTTTTGAGATAGAGTCTTACTGTGTTGCCTGGGGTAGTGAGCCTTGATTTTATAACTCCAAGCAACTCCAAACTCTTGGGCTCAAGCAATCCTCTTGCTTCAGCCTCCCAAGTAGCTGGGACTACAGGACCTACCACAACATCTGGTTAGGTTTTTTTAGTAGAGATGGAGTCTCACTCTTGCTCAGGATGATAACATTCTCAAGCCAGCACAGGGAACGGGAATGGACTAGAGTAGAAGTGGTGAGGATTGAGGAAAGTAGAACATGAGAGGAAACAGAGACGAAAGATGGGATCCGGAGGTCTGACTGAGCTGATGGCTGCAGCCAGCACCAAAGCACGAAATCAGCTTTATTCCATAGTATCTTGACAGGGTTGTCTACCAAGAAGTAGCATAGACAAAAGACATGTCTTTGGTCTTATAGTATGATTAGAAAATGTAACTGACTTTAATGAAGATAAATCATCCTGTTAATGGTTTCTACTCAACTTTGTTAACATACAATAAGAAGTGAAAAGGGAATGATCACAAGGATGTCTGCATAGTTCCTGAAAATTAACTAGACAAAGAAAGAGTTAGATGTCTTCTGGCAGAGAGCATGAAGAAAGGAATATGGTTGTTCTGGGAAAGGAGAAGCAGTTGGAGGTTCAGTCCCTGGATGTTCCCCAGGCTGTGGGGGCCCTGCCACTTCGGCTAGCTCTCCACAGATCTCAAATTCTTAAATTCAGGCAATCCACCGGCCTCTGCCTTCCAGAGTGTTAAGATTACAGGCATGAACCACCACATACATCCTTTAATATTTAAATATATCAAACTTTATATTTTGAGTACACTAATACTCATAAAAGTGTAAAATGTAGAAACAGAGTTGCATGGCTTTCCCCTATACTACTGAGCCTGTCTGTGTATACTGGCATCCTACCATAAGTAGAAAACCCCAGTTTTCTTTCCTTTCATAATCATCCACAGCAGACTCCTTGTTAAAGGTAGAGAGTAACCATTCAGTGTTACTGAGCATTTCTTCCCAGCAGATTAGGTTCTATTTCTACACCGACTCCCCTACCTATCTGTCTAATGCTAATGCAGCTGCAGCCCACGGAAGTTCCTGTCCTGACCTCCATGGCAGGGACTCACCCTTTCTCCTCATTTCCCAGCACACTTAAAAAGTCTCAACTAGGGGAGTGCCTGTGGCTCAGACGAGTAGGGTGCTGGCCCCATATGCCGGAGGTGGTGGGTTCAAATACAGCCCCAGCCAAAACTGCAAAAAAAAAAAAAAAATCTCAACTAGAGCTTTCTGAGGAATCTATGCTTTTCGTTTAGAGATTAATAAGGGAGTTTGTACAAGGGCTTTCCAGAAATGAGAACACAAAACTTTACTTTGAAATTCCTGTTATCCTTCCAATTTAGGTGTACAGTATCCAGCTCCTCTCCCTTTCAAATGCCTTTGCAGCATGTCCTTCTCCTTTCCCCATTCTCCACCTCCACCTTGGCCCTCTGACAACTTTCATTTTTGTCAAATGTGAATTAATTTATCTCCTCTAATATATTGCATCACACAGTCATCATTAATGTGTCTTCAAGTTGACAAAAGGACAGCAAATAAAAGATCCTCTCATTTGTTACCTTCATCTATCCCCCTTAGAAAGCGAGTATAAAATTATTCTATGACCTACATATTTCTGTAACCTTTTTAATGTTTTTAAAATGTCTTTTATATACAAGGTAACATGTGCAGTGTTGGGAAAATAGAAAGAAAGAATACTAATCACTTAGAAATTGCTCACCATCCATAGGACACCTACAGATAAAGCATAATCAGGTAAACAGGATATCAATAGCTATATATTCAGATGATACAGATTGGAAATTCAGTATTAAAAGATCAGAGATGAGAGAGGTTAAATAAGCTACCAGTCAAATAAAATGTCCTTAGCTGAAAGTTTTTCTTCCAGGTGGGAAGAATTCTTGAATAATTCTTAAGTTCAGGAAACATGAATAATGGGACATAATGCTGTGTTTTGTGACCGTAATTAGGCTCACAGCGATGCCCAGTGGGTGTTCCTGTCTCTTTTGTTTCTCATCCACGCTTTGGATTTCCATACCACATCTAGTCCCACTGTCCCTGGTCCCATTTGTAATTGTCTTGTTCTGCATACTTTCTCTTTTTTTATCCCCTTAACATATCATTCCTATTGTTTTTCATAAAACTATTTTTACAGATATAGACAAGCCTTTTCTCCCTACTGGCCACTGAATTTTCATGTTAAAGGTGACTTAATAACACAATCTCTTGATACATACAAAAGATTCAGGACATCCTAGGGAAAAGATTTCATCTTGAAGTACTTTCAGCCATGAACTTAAGAAGCAAATTATATTCCTTAACACAATTATTTGTAGCCAGTCATTTTACCCTGTACTCTCTATTCTTTTCCTAAATCCAATACTTTCTGAAAAAGGATAGACAACTCCTTGTAGTTCTGACTCCTCTTTTGTCCCCCAAGGGAGCAAATATAATATAAAAGCTACTCTCTAATCTTTCCTGATCCCTATTCCTCGACACCACTTACATGTGCCATTGTATTCATTCTACAAATATATAAACAAACCTCTGATTCTGCTAGCTTCTGGAAATACTGATGCAAAAGGTGACCTCCCAGAGCTTAAGTGAGAAAAACCATGCTTGACGATGAGTAGGTGGGATACAGTCATGTCCTCAGTGTTATTATTACAAAAGCCCAGAAAAGAGGCACTTACTTCTCACCTCCATTTTTGAGGAAGTGCATGGAGACAGCAGGCACAAGGAAGGCGTCAAGAGCATATAACACTTGAACTATCACTACTGTAATCAATACCAATACCACCTATCAAAATGTCAAAATCAGAAGCCAAGAACTCATCCACTCTTACCCAAAACACTCAACCAGTACTGCTGATGCTGCATCTCGCCTCCTTAATATCAATCACTTTAAAATTTCTATTTTCCTCCACCCTTCCACCAGTAATTTATATTCCTATCTTTTTTCAGAATACGGTCACTGACTTTAGTTCCAATTTACAATTTTTGCAGCTTTATTGTAGTGCAAAAGCAACATGCTTTCAATAGAAACCATACTTGAATACATGTACAATAATTGTTTCTCACTTTCACTTGCACACTATTAAATAAATCACATGAGATATTCAGCATTTTATTATAAAACAGGCTTTGTGTTAGAAGATTTTGCCCCCTATCATAGGTTAATGTAAATCTTCTGAACAAGTTTAAGGTGGGGTCGGATAGACTGTGCTAAGTGTAAAGTATTAAATATATTTTCTACTTATGATATAATTTCAATTTATGATATAATATTTTCAACTTATGATGAGTTTATTGGAACATAACCTCATTGTAAGTTGAGAAGGACTGGTACTAAACCTTTTAGATTAGATGTTCTGATAGCAGAATCATTCCTGCTCAGATCCCTAATTCACCTTTTTCTTTTTTTTTTTTTCTTGCTTTGCTAAATTTCAAGACCTACTCAAAGATTGTCAAGAATTCTACAGATAAAATGCAAACCCCTAAACGTTTCTCAGCTTGTTCCTTGAAGCCACATAGTGCAGTGATTAAGTGCATGAATCCTGGAGCCTAAGTTTGAATTTTATCACTTCATTGTTGACGTGCTGGGCAAGTACATAATTGATCTTCAGTCTCAGAATTCTTATTTTTAAATTGGAGAGATTTCTTCCTACGAGGATAGTGTGGACTATATGACATATATTGTCTAATGTTCTTAGAACACTATCTGGTACATAATAAGTAGTAGATATATACTAGCTATAATTATTACCTCACCAACTATATCATCCCTTCTGTTTCTCTCTCTCTATGCCTATGTATGACAACTCGCCTTGCTGTTCCTTGCTGTTTCCCATATTTGTATCTTTCACATGCTTCTTTCTCTGCCTAGATCTGTCTTCCACACCTTCTCCAGATCTACCTGACACCAACTTGCCTTTCAGTCCTAATTATGGATGCCATTTTTTGTCCCCAACTACTCAGTACCAAGACAAGCACTTTTAATTTTTGTTCTCATCTTTGGACACTTTATACTAACACTAATCACTCTGTATTATAATTGTTTCTTTGGTCTATTTCACTAGATTATAAATTCCTTGAGGGCTTATTTCTCACTGTCTTCTTATTCCTTATTGTCTACCCAATACCTAACACCAGAGTGGAAGATTTTTATAGACATAGTATTAGTTGTTTTGTTTTTGTTGTTATTAAATAAATTATCAAACTTTATTAGAAGCTAAATAAAATGTAGAAACATAGATATTCATAAATAGGAAAACTCCCTAAAGATATTAATTTTATCCCCGCTGATCTATAGATTTACTTCTATTATTTTTTTCTATTGAGGTATCACTGGCAAATAAAAATTTAATATATTTAAAGTATACATGATGTTAGATATATGTACCCATTATGAAATGACTAGCATGATCAAGCTAATTGTCATATTTATCACTTTACAAAGTTACCCTTTCTTTTTTGTGTGTATGATGAAAATACTGAAGATCTACTCAGAAAATTTCCAGTAGACAGTACAATATTATTAACTATAGTCACTATGTTCTACACTAGATAACCAGCATTTATTCATCCTGCAGAATTAAAACTTCATACCTTTTTACCAACATCTCCCTATTTGCACCATCCCTCAGACCCTGGCAATTACCACCATTCTATTCTCTGCTTCTCCATGAGTTTAACTTTTTTAGATTCCACTTGTAAATTAGAACATATAATATTTGTCTTTCTGTGCCTGGGTTACCTAACTAGGTATAATGTCTTCTAAGTTCATCAACTTTGTCAAAAATGACAGCATTGCCCTCTTTTTCAAGGATTAATAATATTCCATTTTACATTAAAGTTTTATCCATTCATCATTGGTGGATGTTTAGGTTAATTACACATTTTGGCAATTGTGAATAATGCTGCAACAAACATGGGAGTGCAGATACCTCTTTGATATACTTATTTCTCTTCCTCTGGATAAACATCCTACTAATCACTATGTTGTTTTCCATACAGTTTTATCAAAGTACACATCGATCAACAGTGTACAGTGTCCTTTTGTCCATACCTCATCAACACATTCTTTTTACTTTTTGGTAATAGGCATTCTAATGGGTATGAGGTGATATCTCATTGTGGTTTTCACTCATATATCTTTGAGCATTAGTGATTATGAGCATTTTTCCATATAACCATTAGACATTTGTATGTCTTCTTTGGAGAAATGTCTATTCAGCTTCTTTGCCATTTTTAATTAGATTATTTATTTTCTTGGTATTTAGTTGAGTTCCGCATATATTTTGATATTAACTCCTTAATGGGTGGGTCACAAGTATTTTCTCCCATTTCATGGGTTGTCTCTTGCTCTGTAGCTTCCTTAGCTGTGCAGAAAAATTTTAGTTTGATGAAATCCCTTTTGTCTATTTTTCCTTTTTCCTTGTTTGTTTGTTTGTTTGTTTGTTTGTTTTTGGCTTGTACTTTAGAGGAGTTATATCTAAAAAATTTTTGCCCAGACCAACGCCAGAAAACTTTTTCCTGTGTTTTGTTTTGTTTTTTTTTTTAGTGGTATTAGAGTTTCAGGTCTTACATTTAATGCTTTAATCCATTTGGGGTTGATTTTTGTAGATTGTTATGGGTTGAATTTTGTACCTGAAAAAGATGTATTGAAGTACTAATGCTAAGTGCCTCATAATATGACAATATTTGGGGTTAGGATCTTTTTTAAGATCTTTAATCCTATCTTCATAGGGTTAGGATCTGTACGAAGTTAGAATGAGATCATTAAGGTATGTCATAACCTAATCTAACTGGTTTCTTTATAAAAAGAGATAGGACACAGTGATAGACGGGCACACAGAGAGAGTTCTATGTGAGGATTAGGGTTCTGTTTCCATGACCCAAGGAATAGCAGAAGCTAGGCAACAGGACTAGAGCAGATCCCTTCCTAGTTCTGATTAGAGGGAGTGTGATTCCACTGACAATTTGATATCAGACTTGCTTCCTCTAGACACAAGAGACAATAAATGCATGTTGCGTAAGTGACTGTGGCAATTTGTTATGGAAACTCTTACAAACTAATCATATATGGTATGAGATGAGAGTTCAATTACATTCTTCTGTATGTGGATATCCAGTTTTCCCATCACCATTATTGGAGAAATTGTCCTTTCCCCATTGGCTGTTCTTGGCTTTTTTTTTTTTTTTTTTTTGTCAACAATCGACCATAAATGTGTGGATTTATTTCTTTCTATTGTGTTCTACTGATTTCTATGCCAGTATCATACTGTTTGAATTATTAGAGTTTTTTTGGATATTTGGAAATGAGGTAGTGTGTTAGGTTCAGTTTTTTTTTTTTGTTTGTTTGTTTTATTTCAAGATAATTTTGGTTCTTTAGGGTCCTTTTTGGTGTTGTACAAAGTTTAGGACTTTTTTTCTATTTCTATGAAAATATCATAGTGATTTTAGTAGTGATCATATGAAATCTGTAAATTACTTAATGTGGCATAGACATTTTAGCAATTTTAATTCTTCCAGTTAATTTTTATTTATGTTGTCTCCAATTCCTTTAAGCAATGTTTTATAGGTTTTAGCGTACAAATCTTTCACCTTCTTGGGTAAACTTACTCCTAAGTATTTTATCTCTTAAGAATGGGATTGTTTTCTTGATGTTGTCTTTTAATGGTTTGTTGTTAGCATATAGAAACACTACAGATTGCTTTTTAATTTTAACGATTTTGGTGGCATCTTCAGGATTTTCTATACACAGCATTATGTCATTTTCAAAAATAACGTTACTTTTCCTTTTCAGTTTGGATGACTTTTATTTCTTTTTTCTTGCCTAATTTTCTGGAGGGTGGGCTAAAATCTTGAGTACTGTATTGAATAGAAATGATGAGAATTAAGCATTCTTGTCTTGTTCATTTTCTTAAATGAAAAGCTTTTAACTACTGAGTATGGTATTAGCTGTGAGCTTGTTGTATATGGCCTTTATTATGTGGAAGTAACTAATACATTAGTCATTATATATATTATGTTCTATATCTTACTTATTAAATGTTTTTATGATGAAAGAATGCTGAATTTTGCCAAACACTTTTATGCATCTTTGGGATGATTATATAAATTTGATCCTTCATTCTGTTAATGTGACATATTGCATTTATTGGTGTGCATATGCTAAGCCATTCTTATATCCCTGGGATCAATTCCATTTGACCATGATCCTTTCTGTGCTGTTGAATTTAGTTTCCTAGTATTTTGTTCAGGACTTTTGTGGCTATGTAGTTCAGGGATATTTATCTATAATTTATTTTTTCTTTCAGTATTCTACTCTAGTTTGTTATTATGGAAATGATGGCCTTGCAAAATGAATTTGAAAGTATTCCTTTTTCTTCACTTTTCTGGAAGAGTTAGACAAGAAGTGGCACTAATTCTCTGATTGTTTAGTAGAATTCTCCAGTGTATCTATCAAGCTCTGAGCAGTTTTGTTGTAAGGTTTTTGATTACTGATTCAATCATTTTGCTTATTGATGTGTTCAGATTTTCTATTTCTTCAAGATTCAGCCTCCATATGTTGCATATTTCTAGGAATTTATTAATCTCTTTACCTCATCCAATATGTTGGCATGTAACATATTGCTCACAGTAGTCTCTTACGATGCTCTCTATTTCTGGGACATCAGTTGCAATGTTTTTATGTATTTGAATACATAAAAGTTTTCCAATTTTATGTATTTGAATATCTTTTCTCCTTTTTAACATAAGCCAAATTTTTGTAAATTTTCTTTATCTTTTTACTAAAACTCAATTTCATTTATCTTCTTAATTCTTCTCAAATCTCTGGTTCTGTTCTAATGTTTACTATTTCCTTTTTTCTACTAACTCTGGACTTAGCTTGTTCTTATTTTATTCCTCTGAGATGCAAAATTAGTTGGAAAAAAAAGAGTTGAGATGTGTCTTTTTTATTAATGTAGGCATTTATCACTATGAATTTCCCTTTCAGAACTGCTTTTGCTCCACTTTATAAGTTTGGAAATTTTATGTTTATGTTTTTATTTGTCATAATTTTTAATTTCCCTTTTAATTTCTTCTCTGACTCACAGATTATTTGAGTATGTTTGTTTAAATTTTACATATTTGTGAATTTTCCAATTTTTCTCTTGCATTGATTTTTAGACTCATACCATTGTGGCTAATAAAGATACTTGACAAGATTTAGGTCTTTTTGAATTTGTTAATTCTGTTTTGTGGCTTGACATTTATTTTGGAGAGTGTTCCAAAACCAGTGTATGTGATTTAAAAAATATGCATTCTGCTGCTGTTGGATGAAATAGTCTTTTTTATTGTTTGGGATTTATTGAGGGTACAAAGAATTAGGTTAACTGATTGCATTTGTTAAGTAAAGCCTTACTTATACTTGTGTTACACCCTCAAGAGGTGTGCCATACACTGTGACCCCCCAACCCCAGTCTGCCTCCCCTCTCCCGGCTCCTTCATTCCCCAACCCCCTCACCATGTATTAGGTTACCTATTGCCTTCATGTTAGAATTGAGTACATTGAATTCTTGTTTCTCCATTCTTCTGAAGTTTTACTAAGAAGAATGCGTTCCACCGCAATACAGGTTAATACAAAAGATCTAAAGTCTCCATCTCTTTTAATGGCTGAATAGTATCTCATGGTATACATATATCACATCTTCTAAATGCATTCCTGCATTGGTGGGCATGTAGGTTATTTTCACATTTTGGTTATTATAAATTGAACTGTGATAAACAGTCTGGTATAAATGTCCTTATGTAAAATGATTTTTATTTCTTCTGAGTAAATGCCCAGCAATGAGATTATAGGATCAAATAGGAGGTCTAATTTGAGTTCTTTAAGCATTCTCCATACTTCCTTCCTAATAGGCTGTATTTGTTTGCAGTTCCACCAGCAGTGTAAAAGTGTTCCCTCTTTCCACATCCACAATAGCATCTAAACTTTTGAGACTTTGTGTTGTGGGCTATTCTCACTTGTTTTAGGTGATATTTCAGGATGGTTTTGATTTGCATTTTTTTTGATGAATATGGATGATGAGCATTTTTCCATATGTTTGTTAGCCATTCATCTGTCTGTACTGCAAGACTCATGGAAGTGATAAAACAAAAATACAGTAACATCTCAGGATATAAAATCAACGTTTACCAATCAGTAGCCTTGGTATATGCCAATAACAGCCAAACTGAGAAACTAATCAAGGACACAATTCCCTTCAAGTAGCTCCAAAAAAAAGAAGACAAGAAAAAAAGAAAGAAAGACCTAGGAATATACCTAACAAAAAAGGTGAAGGACCACTATAAAGAAAATTATGAAACCATTAGAAAAGAAATAGCAGAAGATTTTAACAAACAGAAGAACATGCCAAGATCATGGGTGGGAAGAATCAACATTATTAAAATGTCTATATTTCCCAAAGCGATGTACAGATTCAATGCAATCCCTGTTAAAATACCAATATCATACTTTCAAGACTTGGAAAATATAATTCTTCATTTTGTATGGAACCAGAACAAACACTGTATAGCCAAGGCAATTCTTGGTAGTAAAAACAAAGCTGAAGCATCACCCTACCAGACTTTAAATTATAATACAAGGCCCTAGTGATCAAAACGGCATGGTATTGGCACAAAAATAGAGACATAGACATTTGGAACCAAACAAAAACCAAGAGATAAAACTAACATCTTACAGCCACCTGATATTTGATAAACCAAACAAGAACATACACTGGAGAGAAGAATCCCTTTTCAATAAGTGGTCCTGACAGAACTGGATAACCACATGTTAAAGACTGAAACTGGATCTGCACCTTTCACCACTTACACAAATTGATTTAAGATGGATAAAAGATTAAAACTAAGGGATAAAACAATAAAAGTTCTCAAATTAAGTGTGAGGAGAACACTTGAAGATATTGGCCTGGGGAAAAATTTTATGAAGAAGACTTCCATGGCAATTGCAACAACAATAAAAATCAACAAATGGGACTTAATTAAACTGAACAGCTTCTGTATATGCTAAGGAAATAACCAAAGCAAACAGACAACCTTCAGAATGGAAAAAGATACTTGCATATTATGAATTAAACAAAAGCTTGATAACTAGGATCAATAGAGAACTCAAATTAACCAGCAAAAAAAGAGTCAATAATCCCACATATCACTGGTCATGAGACACAAATAGAACTTTCACTAACAACAGACAAATGGCTAACAAACCTATGAAAAAATGCTCATTGTCCCTAATCATCAGAAATATTCTATGTGTCTATTAGGTCTATTTTATCTTTAGTGTTGTTCAAGTTTGCTATTTTCTTATTAATTTTCTATTTCGATGATATATGCATTATTGAGAATAGGGTATTGAAGTTCTCTATTATTGTATTGCTGTGTATTTGTCCTTTCAATTCTGTTAACATTTGCTTTATACGTTTAGGTGCTCTGATGTTGTGTCAGGTGGATGGATTTTTTGAATTATTATATCCTCTTAAGTAACAACCCCTTTATCATTATATAATGACCTTCTTTGTCCCTCATACCAGTTTTTGATCTAAAGTCTATTTTTTTTTTTTTTTTGAGACAGAGCCTCAAGCTGTCGCCCTGGATAGAGTGCTGTGGCATCACAGCTCACATCAACCTCCAATTCCTTGGCTCAAGCAAGTCTCTTGCTTCTGCCTCCCAAGTAGCTGGGACTACAGGTGCCTGCCACAATACCTGGCCATTTTTTTTTTTTTTTGGTTGCAGCCGTCATTGTTGTTTGGGGTGCCCAGGCTGGATTCAAACCCGCCAACTCAGGTGTACGTGACTGGTGCCTTAGCATGTTGAGCCACAGGTGCAGAACCCTAAAGTCTATTTTGTCTGATATAACTGCCACCCCTATTCTCTTTCAATTATGGTTTATATAGAATATCTTTTTCAATGGTATCAAAATTAACCTCTGTGTGTCATTAAAGCTAAAGTGGATTTATTTGAGTCAGCATATATTTGAATTTTGATTGCTGACATTTAATCCATTCAGTCACTTTTATATCCTTTGATTGGGATAATTTAATCCATTTACATTTAAAGTAATTATTGATAGATAAGGATTTATCAATAATGTTGTTATTTGACAACTATTTTGTAGTTCCTTTGTTCCTTTCTTTCTCTCTTACTATCATCTTTGTGATTTGATAAATTTTTATAGTAATATACTTTTATTCTCTTTTCCTTATCATATGTACTACTCACTATAGGTTTTTCTTTGTGGGCATAAAATATCTTATAGTTATAAAAGTCTATTTTTGCTGATAACGATTTGACTTCAACCACATATTAAAACTTTACTCATCTACTCCCTTTTCTTATTTTATTTTAACAATTAAAATGTTAAATGTATATTTTTACAATTTATGTCTTTTATACCATATTACCATCAACAATTTCCTGTAGCTATAGTTATTTTTAATTCTTTTGTCTTAACATTAGTTTTTTGTGGAATAAGCAAGCAAGTTTTCAATGGCATATAGGAAACACAAGAAATTTTGATTTAACCAAGAGCCATAGCATTAATATTACCTTAGTATTAATATTATAAACTGGGCCTTTTCAAAGATGTGTTTCCTAATGCCAAGGTCTGTGTCTCCTACCTCCATTCTTCATCACTAGGAACTAGCATATTTTTCTAGAAGATAAATATTCAAAGAAAACTGTTAGTTTAAATGAAGAAAAACCTTTAAATTAGAAATTCTAAGATTCTTTCTGTGTCAATGGAGCATGGAAAAAATAAGTTTGGTACCTAATTTGTTTTTCTCCATATGAATAACTTTGGGTTTTATTTCTTTAATCCTGATGGTTTGTATTATTTTAAAGTGATCATTAAAACAAAAAAAACACTAAAGCACACAGCATTATTCATAGAGAAATTTGAAAGAAAGAAAATCTGAGGATTAATGTCCTTAATATTCATTTCTGACAACCTGTTTTCAAGTGTGGGTTGTTTGGTCAACATTTGGGTCTGATTCGTAGTTTCCAAATCATGGAGCATAGTGTTCTAAGTCAATTCCCTAGGAGAGATTTGGGGATAACTTTCCCACAGGTTTTCTCAATTAAAGATGCATCTAACTCTTTGCCCACATCACCCACATCTGCTCATAAAAAATGAGTAATGGGACACACATGTGCTGACTTATGATTCATTTCAGCCTTTTGCAGGTGCAAATGCAAGTTTTAAGGTGCAAAGTGGAGCCACAAACATCGTGGGCTTGTCCAGCTGAAATTCTAGGCTCTAATCATATCTACATAATTCCTCAGGTGATGTGATCATAGGCTTTTACTCACAAGGAGGGTGTAATAAATATTATAAATTGAGCTGGTGTATATTAACAGATTAAGCTATGTTATTTAGAGAAAATGAAATGCAGTTAATTTTCACCGTATCTGTTATTTGATAAAGTATTGTTTTTATATATTAACCCAAAATTTGCCTTAGTATATTTCAAAGCAGCTTTTACCAAATAAAATCAGAAATAAAATACTTCTATTTGTATAACTGCTTTGGGGATTTAAATTGAGAGTTAACCCAAATATATGGCAATTACTGCATCTCTTTGTAGCTGGGGTAGACTTCTAGCAGACACTAAGTCAACACTCGATTACGAGCAGTAATAGAGGGATTCACTGGTGCTGATAATCCTAAACAACAGAAAATCCCCAAACTACTTATTTTCAGCTTGAATATACACTTAGAAGATTCTTTTTTTTTTTCTGAAGAAATCCACTCCTACTTTCATTTTCCTAAATTAAAATTCTTTGAATAACACATCTTACTAATCATTAGATTTCCAACTTAATTTTCTTTAGCCAATACACACAAGAATATACACAAATGTGTCCCTTGACAGTTAAGATGACATAGGTAACATAGCTGTTTGAGGATAAGGAACACAGCTTTGTTTCCAAGAAGACAAATAGCTCTGCAACCATCTCTTGTTACCAGATTTCCACGAAGTTTATTACACGTGGAATGCACTGCATTTTCTGATGCCTGGCTATATTTCAATTGCTATTGTCTTCCTACTCTAACAGAAAAAAGAAGTATAGCTGCTTGACTCTTTATGAACTAAAGAAACTTGGTGATATAGAACAACACACACCACAACACACACTTACCTGATTTCATTTCATATTGTAAATATGAAAGAGTATCATAATTATGAGAATATATTATTTCCAAGCAGCATATGTGAATATATATCATTATCTAAAGAAACACATTGGAGAGTTGTCCAGGGACCCTTATTTTGAAAAACACAGTGATAGTGGTAGACAGTTCAAAACTCAATGAAAGAGAGAAAAGAGCATATTTCCCTCTTGGATTCATACTTAAACATAATATGTGCATCTCCTCTCATCAAACCCCAGCCTGAGAAAAATGAAAATTAAGTTCTGCCTTTACTTACTCCTGTTCTAACACTTCTCAACCAATCTTCCTTTCTCTGCTTACCCAAATTCTGCCCATTTTTCGAAACACAGCTCAAATCCTGCCTTTCTTAAAAAGCATTACCTGACCATTTCATCTGGAAGCAATCTTTCCTTCTCCTAAACTTCCACGAGACTTATTTTTCATACCATGCATTTAGCATTTATTATTTACTGACTGGTAGACATAATGCTTTCAGAAATGTTGCAGCCATAGTAGAGAATTTTTAATCTTTTTGTATTGAAAAACTCTTTATTTTTATTTTTTTACTTTTTTTCATTAAATAATAGCGCTGTAAATTAATGCACTCATGGGGTACAATGTGCTGGTTTTATATACAATCTGAAATATTTTCATCAAATTGGTTAACATAGACTTCATGGCATTTTCTTAGTTATTGTTAAGACATTTATATACTACATTTATTAAATAGGCCTATGAGTTTCACTTTTCTTTCTAAATCTAAAATCTAATTTGTAAGATTTCAGACTACATCATCATAACAAAAAGAAAACACTTGTATAATGCCTACTGTATGCCAGATACTATTCTGAGGGCCTTAGAAATATTATAAGTTCTAATCACTTTACAAATACAGTATTAGGTTGTTAATAATAAAGGTCTATATTTAGCATATATATATACATGTATATATATATGTCTTTTTGTTCCACCATGTATGTGTTTATATGTGTCTGGCACTTTAAACACACATACATGCATGTATGTGGCAAGACGATCCATGAGCACATCTACTTCACTTATCTCATTAATAAAAATAAAGAAATAATCAGTGAGAGAATGATGTGTACTACTCTCGAAAAGTCTTTGACAATACAAGTCTAATTAGAATTTCTATTTAAACAGTAAGAAATTCTATGGGAAACTTATCAGACTCATATCCAGATACAAATATACAGTAGGTTTTTCCCTGTCTGTAGTTTCATATTCTGTGGTGACAGTTTCCCACAGTTTAAGAAACTAATAAGAGAGACAGCACATTCATATGATAATTATAGATTTTTTGTTGAATTTATGCTATTTTTTCACTTTTGTGACAGATAGTGATAAAGAATGTTAGATAATCAAAAACTCCAAAATATTCTTAGTATTTTCCATCTTTGAGGAAGAGAGGAAAATTTAAGAAAGAAAAAATTAATATACTTAAAATGTTAAAAGTTAGATTTTATTTTTCTTAACTTAGGGCTCTCTTTTATTTGTCCAGCAAACAGATGTTGGCCTTTTTTCCCCAAAGAAAAAAATACAGTCTAAAGCAAAACCAAAACCACAACCTATTCAATAGTGATTTAGAATAGGTTTAGTCTAGCATCAACCATCAACTAGCTACAACTGCTTAACTTTCTGTTCCTTGGTTTCATCCTCCACGGATGAGGACCACAAATTTTATAAATAGTATTACTGGTTTCAGATTTCAAAGTCTCTATTATGATCTTATCCATATAGAACCAAGGGTATCCAAATGAATTTTAAAACCATGTCTATCTTCAATTTCTAAAATTATACAACTTAATTTTAATGAAATACAAAGCAAACTTTCCAATTCCAAAAGCTAATTAAAGATAAAAATGATTACAATGAAATTACAAGTCTCATATCTGTTTCTGCATCAGCCTTTTATAGGTCTGGGTATTTCTTGAATTGGTGTCATTGTTAAGTGTGCTAAAAACAATAGAAATCATTTAAAGAAGATAAGTAGGGAGAGGTTATTCAAAGTCCTTTCCCCTGTGCTGGGTGCATCCTTAGAAAATTCCACATGTATTCTGGACTAGTGAATAGCTTACCTTCTGCACATGTGCCTTTAACATGTAATGTTAAATATATCGCTTCCTCTATAATTCAGTCAAATGTAACTCCATTTCTGTTTCTATTATACATGCTTCTGGATTGTGTTTCCATTTCCTAAAAAAGGACTTTGAATTTGAAATATACTTGTTTAAAATAAAAACTATGATGAGATGACTAGATGGCAAGAACAGAGCTCCATGCCTCTATCAAAAGTCAGGAGGAAAAGTTTCCTGCAAAGAAGGCTTCAGATTCTTTTTGAAAAAACATTTCTTGTTAAAATAAGAATTAAGTGGCCTAAGAACTAAAAACTCATTTTAACTTTTTTTGTAAAGTTGTTCTCTATTGTGCTGCTTTACTAATCATCTGAAACCAGAGATTGTTTTCAATGAAACAAAAAACTCAGAATGAGGGTTTAGACTCGACGAACATGCTTAGACTCTGTCTCTGTGGGTGTGTCTAGTTGTGATGCAAGCGGGGATGAGTTTAAAGAGAATACCAATGAGCCTCATGGATGTGGTGATTTAGAGGCTGAGCTAATTGACATATACCTCCTAAACAAAGATATCCAAGCTATTGAGGGAAAAAGCCCATCTCTTAGCCACCCGAACGAACACTGTTACCCACATAAAAGAAACTTTTCTTATAAAACTTCCCCCATAGTTGAGGGACCAACATACTCCAGGATAATGACTGGACTTCAGGTGGGAAAAAGTAGCTATGCTGCCCAGATTGCCCTCTGTCCCAACCTTAAGGATCTCAGGGATCTTAGGAAAGAGAGAATACATAAATTGACAAACCCAAGATTCAATAAGGGTTTAAGAACAAAAAAACATTCTGTGCTTCACAAATTGTAGCAATAGATGTTTTAATAGTGACTGGAAGATCCAAAAAAGGAGGATCAATACTCCTTCCATAAAGACAGAGAACATTCCCTGAGCAGGCTGACCTGGACCGCTGGGGAAGCAGAAACAAAGCTGGCTTTCTTCCACCACAGTAAGGCTGGTGGTAGTCAGAAGGCAGGGATGCTGTGTGTGGGAGCAGGAGACAGCAGGAACTGCATATAATCATTGGGAGATGGTCCCAAACTAAAAAGAAAAGATGTTGTGTTTTAAACCATTTTGGTGATGCTTCATACCAACCTGAAAGATTATAAAAAGTGAAGAAACAAAGTATACATAAAAATATTTATATTCCATAGATTGAAGAAGTCAAATGCAGGTTATAAAAGCTGTGTATGCCAACATAATCTAACATAATTTACTCATTTGAAAAATCTGCTATTGTTTTACACTGAGGGGATAAAAAGCCATAATACAACATTTCAAGTTTTTTTTAAATCAGACGTCTCGTGCTATTTTATTTCCTAATATTTAAGGCCTTCAATTTGTTACTGACTATTGTCAGTTATTTTTAGATATGCTTTCTTCCTAGAGCTGGGTTACAAGTACCTTTGAAGGGAAATGAAACACATCTTACCTTTATTTGATTCCCTCTCAGTGTGTAACAAAAATGTAGTGCAGAAGTTTGATATACTGAGGTGCACGCATAGCAGGGCATGCGTTTGAACTTGCACACTAACTACATCTTGTCTACTAAAGAGAAATACAAGACAACAACCCAGATTGCTACCATTAATCTTAAGCAAGATTGATGACGGTGTCAAATTAGATTCTAAAATTCTATGCTATAAGAAATTAGAGAATGAGTAAGATAGCACCTCAAAAGACTATTTTATATTTTATGATATGTATTTCCTTCCATAGTATTCTTATTGACCATCTGCTAATCTTTTGTTTTTGAAGTTATTCAGATGCAAGTTCATTGGTATGATTAGATCAAACCAATCATTTTTTTTTTCCAACAGCCTGTTTTCCTAACTGCAACAGGGAACACAAATTGAAGGAATGAATTTTGAGAAAAAGGAAAAAGTGTATAGTGTAGAGACAAGTAGGAGGAAATTGTAGCCATTCGTACCAAACAGGGAATACCCCAAACTGTACTATCCCCCCCCACACACTTCAGCTGTGTAACTAATATTATTTATTTCTCTCGTAATTCAGAAAGTAAAAGAGAATTCAGAAGAACTATTACCTTCCCTTTGGTGCCATCATGAGGCCAGAATGGTGAAGTACTGAGAAAAGTGGTCCCCAGGAATACACAAGGTTTTTCTATTTTCTTTGCATTCAACATGTAATTATCCAGAGAATGAAAGCTTATTTTAAAAAATATAATTACCTTTTTCATAATGGAAACCTTATAACCAACAAATCATAACTCCTACGTCTACATAGGTAGTTCATTAAGTAAAAGAAAATTTCAGGCAACTGTGAAATTATGGTTTTATGCATTTGAACTAAATAAAATATTTATGTTCTGATGCTACATAGCCATATTCTTAAAGCTTTCAGACCCAAAGCTTTCAGAGTATTTTAAATCAATCCTAGCTATATTTTAGTTTTATGTATTTCTTTATTTATGTATTTACCCTATGGTGTCATAGGGTAGCTTATAAGACAGCATGATATATTACCTCAAAGGCCTCAAAATACAATGTTACATAACACAATAAGAAAATATGCTATTAATATTTAGGGAATAGAGAAAAAGACAATAGCAAAAATATGGCAAAACAGTGTGTTAGAAACATGGCTAGTGAACATGCGAAGATATCATGCCCAAGTAAATCAAAAGCTAGAATAAATCAGATGATTCAGTATTGGAGATCATTACCACAACTACATCTAAAAATTATGTAAATACGCCTTATTTAAAGTTTCAAACAGGGTGGCACCTGTAGTCCAAGCCGCTAAGGCACCAGACACATACACCAGAGCTGGCGGGTTTGAATCCAACCAGGGCCGCCAAACAAAGACTACAACCAAAAAATAGATGGGTGTTGTGGCTGGCACCTATAGTTCCAACTACTCAGGAGGCTGAGGCAAGAGAATTGCTTAAGCCCAGGAGTTTGAGGTTGCTGTGAGCTGTGATGCCACAGCACTCTACCCAGGGCAATAGCTTGAGGCTCTGTCTCAAAAAAACAAAAATAAAATAAAGTTCCAAATAAATATATCTTGTTCTACTATCTCTGTATCATATCTTTTATTATTATACCTAGGCTCATAATATTTCCATTCTAAGCCTTGTAAGTTTTCAAGTATATCAATAATTACAAAACATTTATTACCTACCCACTTTGTCAGTCCATTCAACTTTTCTTGCCAGAAGTATCAAAGTTTTCTCAAAGTTCTGTTCACTTTTATTTTGGCTTCATAACATTTAGAAATTGAAAAGCCCCACAAAGTTCATCTGCAAAATATGAACTCTAAGAGATGGACAGTTTCACTATGCGTATCTTGACTCCCTCAGGTTTTCTTATTTCCGGGAAAAGCCACAGGAAGGGGAAAATATAAAAGTGCTGAACACGTTTCTATCTGCCTTTGTTCTTAGTGTCCTCACCCTGTTCACATGCCTAGCATTTCTCTGCAGTCTAATTGTGCTTTTAGACCTAACAGATAAACAGCATCGTCATCTTTAGTTATAATGAAGGCAGACTGATTTGCTTTCTTCTCCTTCCTTCATCTCAGAAAGTAACCTGTTACTTGGAAATAGCCATAATTAGTTCTTGTTTCACATCAGTGGTGCTTTCCTGTTGTGACTTGTCTTCCAGCACTCTCTCCATAGAGCCACCGTGCTAATCTAGGCTTGGCTTTGGGCATATGTTGCCCGCATTTGGCCCCTGTAACACACACTACAATAGATCATTACCTTTAATATTTTTCCTAGGAATTAACAAAAATTAAGTCTCCTTCAATTTTAAAATTGAAGGAAGTTATCAAATAAAGGTATGGTTTCTGCCCTGATAAAATGTTCACAGACACCCAGTCTGAAACTAACACTTGTCGTGGAAGCTTGGGAGCTCATCAATTATACTCTCCCTCCAGCAGGACAAGATTATTCCTAAATCAGACACTATACAATATTCCTATGCTTAAAGATCATCTCATCATAATACTTTTCATCTCACATGCTAAGATGATTTCTTTCCATTATGATGGTATCGTGTTTTTTTTTTTACACTTCATTTTATTAGTCAAGTTTCTTTGGAGAAATAGAACAAATTATATCTGCATACATCATTTACCAATGGGGATGCTTTCTGAGAAATGTGTTGTCAGTTTCACTTTTTTTTTAAAATTTAATTATTTTTATTTTTTTTTGTAGAGACAGAGTCTCACTTTATTGCCCTGGGTAGAGTGCTGTGGCATCACACAGCTCACAGAAACCTCCATCTCCTGGGCTTAGGCGATTCTCTTGTCTCAGCCTCCCGAGTAACTGGGACTATAGGTGCCCACCACAATGCCCAGCTATTTTTCGGTTTTGCACTTTGGCCGAGGCCGGGTTTGAACCCACCACCTTTGGTATATGGGGCTGGCGCCCTACACAATGAGCCACAGGTGCCGCCCGTCAGTTTCACCTTTGCATGAACTTCACAGGTGTCTTACACAAGCCTGGATGATATAACTGGATGTACATTGAGGCTATGTGGTCCAGCCTACTGTTTTGAGCCTACAAACCTGTACAGCATGTTACTGTATTGACTAGTATAGGCAATGCGACCTAATAATAAGAATTTTTGTATCTGCACATCTCTAAAGATAAGAAGGTACAGTAATAAACATAATGCATAAGAGATTTTGTAAAAATGGCACACATTGTAAAATGGCACTTAGCATGAATGAAGCTTCTAGGACTGGAACTTCCTCTGGGTGAATGAGTGAGTGTTGAGTGAAGGGAAGGCGTGAAGGCCTAGGACATTACTGTGCACTAACATAGCCTTTATAAACATTGTAAACTTAGGCTACACTAAATATATTTATCTTAAAAAATTATTTCATTAATAGGCTCGGCGCCTATAGCTAAGTGGCTAGGGTGCTGGCCACATACACCAGGCCTGGTGGGTTCAAACCCAGCTCAGGCTTGCCAAACCGAAATGACAACAATAACAACAAATAGCCAGGCATTGTGGTGGGTGCTGTAGTCCCAGATACTGGAGAGGCTGAGGCAATAAAATCACTTAAGCCCAAGAGTTTGAGATTGCTATAGGCTGTGACACCACAGCACTCTTCCCAAGAGTGACACAGTAAGACTCTGTCTCAAAAAAAAAAAAAAAAAGACAGAAAATCTAGAAGTGATTTAAAGTATTTAAAGCCCTTAAGGGATTAGATGATGAGGGTTATTATCTTTATTCAGTCCATCAGTTCAAATACTTATTTCTTCCAGAAACGCCCTCACAAACATTCAAAAGTAATATTTTATTTGATATCTAGGCAGTCCTTAGCCAGTCAAGTGACCCATAAAATTAACCATGTTGATGAGGAATTAAAAGGAAATTTGAGAGATAAATATATGAATATCTGATTCAATTGGAATCTAAAAAAAGAGTTCAATTTATACTAGTAAGTATTCAGGGGTCACAATGTGCGACACAGGTTATAGAATGGAACAGTGAAGAAACTTAAAGGCTATCAACAGTGGGGACCCTCTGTGCTAGATGGAAGAGAGAAATGGAGGTAGTGTGGATAGAGCTCAGAGCCTGGTGTTACTCGGTGGAAGGCAGAAACACATCAAGCCTAACCCAGAGGATCTGGAACCATTAAGGGCCCTAGACAGAAATGGTAGGATTGGGATGTCATCTCTCTTTTCCCTTCCTGCTGCCATCTAATCTCTGACCATTGACTCTTTCTGTGCAAACCTGTCATAACTCCTCAGTTAGGAAACTTGAGATATGCAGCCTACAGGGATCAGCCTCCCAGACACATGAAGAAGAACAATGAACAGGAAGAAATGGATCTGGAGCAAACTGTCACAGGACTGGCACAGAGACCTAGGCAAGTAGGGAAGATGTGTTCTTGAATTTATCTTGGAAGAGGAACAACAAAATCTGAAAGGCTATAAATACCTAGTATATACCTTCTTTAATTCAACCTGTAATGTTTAGCATTGCTGTTTTAAACAATCTATGATTGCTTTTTCCAAGTCAAAAACCCTTTCTCTAATACACACAAAAAATGACACAAAAATATTTTTTATTTCTTTGGCATGTTGCAATTAAGAATCATGTATAATTTATTAACATTAATTTCTTTTTATAAAAGATATTATTTCTATATGCTTAAAATGGAATTACTGTGAAAATAATTTTCACCTAAATTAGTTTTTCATTTTATTTCCTGCTGCTAGTATTGAAAACACATATTATGGCAGTGATGAAAGGATAATTTCCAATGGTTCACAGTAAAGGGACTTTTCATTTTTGATAACCTAGATATAGTCAACAGCATAATTATAACTTTAAACCTATTTTATTTCAATAAATCTGTCTTTAAATTACAATATTGAAAAATTTCATGTCCCACTACTATTGATACTATAATATTTAAAACTTTTAATTACTCCATCCAACAAAACTTTTAAACTAAAAAAATTCTACATTTCTAGTGTACTGTTTTGTCTACCAACTAATTTTATTAAATATTGCTGCATAAATGCCATGAAGGCTATCTGTAACAGTACGATCAAAACATTTCTGAATGTATATGAATCGTGCCCTATGATTGCACAAATGTGCAGAATTATGATTCAATAAAATTATTAAAAAAAAAAGAAATCTAGGACACTGGTAGCAGTAAGAACATTTATAAGAGAGCTGGAGTTGTGAAGGCTGGGGATTTCTTTGGCCATGAAATTATAGAAAGTTCTGAAGGTCAATCTATTAGAGCCTGGTAGATATATTTCCAGGGACTCAAATATTTATCTTTTATCTTCATCTGTGCCCTTTCCTTCTTTGGCCTAGGAGATTATCCTGGATTATCTGTGTGGGCTCTAAGGCCATAACATATATCCTTATAAGAGAGAGACAAAGGGAGATTGGATATAGGTACGTAGGGAAGAAGACAGAGGAGATAGAAGGGGTGCAGCCCAAGCCATGGAATACCAAGGGATGCTATTGGCTTCCAGTAACTAGAAAAGGCAAGGAATAGATTCTCTGTCTAATAATCTCTGCAGGGACTGTGGTCTTGCCCACCCCTGATTTTGGACTTCTGGCCTGCAGAATTATGAAAGTATAAATTTCATAATTTAATCTGCCAACATTGTGATGATTGTATATAATGGTCACAAGACAGTGGGGCAAGTTATAAGTGTATAAAATACTTTGAATGGTCTTTTATGTAAATGTATACATCTCGGTTACTCATTCATTCTTTCCTTCCTAATAAGAGTTCATTTCTTGCTTGATTGGCTGTGTGTGTGTGTTTGTGTGTGTGTTGGAGAGTAGTCATGCAGACTTTGCTGTTTCAGAAGCAGACAGAGTGATGCTATGGTAATCTTTTCTACGTGCCTCATTCTTTCTTGCTGTTCCAGACTTCAGTTTTTCTAGCCTGTTTTTGTCAAAAAGAAAACAAAGAAAGCTATGAGTAAGTTAATTGCTTAAAGTAGTTTCATCTATTAGCACTGTTCTTTGCTGAAACATGCAATTATAAATTATTGCTTCACCTGGCTTGGCAGTATAACAGCCATTTGATGGATGAAAAGTTTTAAAATGTATTTTATTTTTCTAAGTTGGTCTACAGACAAGGTCAAAGACTTTGCTGTCATTAAGCCTCTGTAACACTGGAGTAGACATACAGGAGAGGCATGGCTGATATTGGGCACAGGTTGCCCTCATGTGTTTATAACCCTCTGACCCATAAACCGTGTTCCATCAGAGTGATTCTGTTAGTGTAGCTGATGGAAAGGAGACAAATTCTTCTCCCAGAAGAAGGAAGACATATGGTCGTGAACATCTGCATCATAAAGCAGGGATCCAGACCATGCCTTTCATCCAGTGGCTCACGGACAGAAATCTAGAGAGAAAACATGAGACAGGGTAGGGGAGGGAGATAGTCAGACATGAGCTTATAAGGAAGGAGATGCCCAGGAGGGAAATCCACAGGGACCAGGGTTTTGGCCCCACTTCCCATTAGGTTTCTGGAAGAAGCCACTGAAGAGCACAAACACACAAAAATATGGACTGGCCCACACCAGGTGAGTGGGTGGATTGGCAGAGACAGGCCAAGACAGGCTTTTGTTTTCCCTCCTGAAATACCCTTAGGTTTTGTGTAATGGTAATGCTGAGTTATCAGCCCAGTCTCTGGCCAACCCAAACAGACTCAACCACAAGTTCATCAGATATAGATGATAGGAACAGACACTAGCAAAAAGCCCAAAGGTGGGACTGAGCCAACTGTAGCTTTGGATCCCAGCCAGTGCACAAACAAGGCAGCACAGGGTGGTGGTTAACAACCCAGGTTATGCAGCAGGCTGCCTGGGTACAGTTCCTAAACTGTCATTTACAGTGTGGTATTTTGTACAAATAACCTCTTTGATACACATAGCCTCTCTGTCCTTCAGTTTCTCCAGCTGTAAAATTGGATTAATAAAATAGCAGATGCTCTTTGACTTATGATGGGGTTAAATCCCAATCAACCCAATATAAATTGAAAATATCATAAGTCAAATTCATTTAATACACCTAAGTAACCTACTGACCATTATAGCTTAGCTCAGTACCTTAAACCTGCTAAGGACAGAACATGACAGGATAGCATAATTGAAGTGTCATTTTCCCTAATCAGTATAATTATTAAGTGATCAGTTGCTTTACTGAATCTTCATACTAAGAGGAAGACTCCTTGTTTATGATCATGAGCACAAGGGGATTCCTAGAACTATGACCCTGGGCTCACAAGTTATGCCTTGGCCAGGAGGATTTGGAGGACAGAGATTCCTGGATTACTCACAGGACACTCAGGGAGCCTTGAATAACATTCACTACATCTATTCTGCTGGGACTTCCCCCAGTGAACTTTCCTTGGGTCATCAGAAAGGAGATAGTTGTTGAGTTGTGTCCACATCCAGTGTGTTTTAAAGACCGAGGAAGAGATGATGTGGCCAGAATGTTGGAGATGGAGACACAAGTTATAGAGGTATTTGGGCCATGGCAAGGAGGCTAGATTTTGTTCTCAAAGTAATGACAGACCACTAGATATTTTTAATCAAGCAGAAGGTGATCTGATGTGTATGTTTACAAATCGCTTACTTGTTCAGAAAATGGGTACTAATGGGACATTAGTGGAAAAGATGTATACTATAAGGTAATCCAGACAAATGAACATGGTAGTTTAACCTAGGATGGCAATGAAGTCACTCACTTGAGACTTCATTCTGGGGTTAATCTGTAGCATATCTCTCAGCTGGTTTTCCAGGGCCTTGACCTTGAACTCCAGCTCCATCAGGTAGTGGTCCTGATGTTACTTTTCTAAGAGACCTTAAGGTAGAAGGGACATAGCCATCCCTCTCTATGTTAGTCCTTCTGCGGTGTGCCTGCGAATCAGAGCAATTGGAGGTATCCATGGTTTGGGTTCTCAGGATTATCAATATAATAGTCCAGGGAGATAAAACATCTCCTTCCTGCTTTAAAGTGTTTGTCCATGACCCTGTCTTTCCTCCACTAGGCTCCCTTCTGGCTTCCAGCTGTGTCCAAGGACAGCTCAGATCTGATATAATTTCTTTTTCATTTTTCCTTGCTACCAGCTAGTGAGGTCAGCAATAGGCCTATGAATAAGTCCACATTCATAGTTAATAGATTAAGAAAAGAGACCACATTTCCTCTGTTTATGGACATTATAGTGTAGGAAAAAGCCTGGTCCTGAGTCTCAAGTAAATAAATGAAAATGCCTAGGAGTGATGGTTTCTGACAAATCCCCAGTAAGTGAAGTCGTATGTAATTACTGGGCATGAGGCAATAGTGTCAGCCTAAAAACTCCCTGAAAGGTGACTCTGGAGCCAGACTTACAGTGCAGAAGGAGACAGGCTGACTTGAATTTTCAGGTAGATGGATCAGCAGTGCAAAAGCCCTCAGCCATAATAAATTAGTGTGTTTTAAAGACTGAGGAAGAGATGATGTGGCCAGAATGTTGGAGATGGAGGCACAAGTTATAGAGGTGTTTGGGCCATGGCAAGGAGGCTAGATTTTGTTCTCAAAGTAATGACAGACCACTAGATATTTTTAATCAAGCAGGAAGGTGATCTGATATACATGTTTACAAATCGCTTACTTGTTCAGAAAATGGGTACTAATGGGACATTAGTGAAAAAGATGTATACTATAAGGTAATCCAGACAAATGAACATGGTAGTTTAACCTAGGATGGCAATGGAGATGGGAAAAAGTGGGGGGATACAGAATATATTTTAGAGACAATAGTTTTTGCTGATGCATTAGATGTGAAGTTGAGAATTTAAAGACAACGTACTGAGTTTTGGTTCTAGCATGGATGCATGAAAACAAATACTCCTTACTAACATCAGAAAGAAGAATTTGGGGTCTGTGGCCCCATTACAGGCATCACCTATTCTGTTTTGGATATATTTAATGTAAGGGGCTTAGCACACAACAACATATAAATATTGAATAATCAAGAATGCAGGAGTGTAGGGCGCCTATAATCCTAGCCCTCTGGCAGGTGGATTGCCTGATCTCAGGAGTTTGAGACCAGTCTGAGCCTGAGTGAGACTTCCTCTCTAAAGAAATAGCTGGGCATTGTGATGGGGGCTTGTAGTTCCACATACTTGGGAGGCACCCACCACAAAAGAATAGCTTAAGCCCAAGAGTTTGAGGTTGCTGTGAGCTGTGACACCATGGCACTCTACCGAGGGCAACAAAGTGAGATTCTGTCTCAACAAAAAAAAAAAAAAAAAAAAAGGAAGAAGAAGTAGGAGTGAGTCCAGATCTCACAGTAAAATTCAAAGCTTGGATTTAGAGTTTTAGATGTTGTCATCCATAGTGAGGCATTTGATACCATGGGCCGATGGGTAATCATCTACATAGAGAATATAGGTCAAGAGAGGGCTCAGGATCTATTTAGGGCAGTGGTTCTCCACCTTCCTAATGCTGTGGCCCTTTTTTTTTTTTTTTTTTTTTTTCCGTAGAGACAGAATCTCACTTATTGTCTTCAGTAGAGTGCCTTGGTGTCACATAGCTCATAGAAACCTCCAAATCCTGGACTTAGGCGATTCTCTTGCCTCTGCCTCCTGAGTAGCTGGGACCACAGGCACCCGCCACAATGCCCGGCTATTTTTCTTTTTGGCAGTTTGGCTGAGGCCAGGTTTGAACCTGCCACCTTCTGTATATGGGGCCGGCGCCCTACTCGATGAGCCACAGGCATCACTCCCTGTGGCCCTTTAATATAGCTCCTGTGGGTCGCAACCCACAGATTGAGAACTTCTGATTTTGGATGAAGCAAAACCAAAACACAACAGATAAACAAAAAATGTTCTGTCACCTGTCTTTTTCTGATGTATCTGTTAATGGAAGTTTTAGCCATTGCAATTAGGGAAGAAAAGGCAATCAAGGGTATCTGCATAGGATCAGAAGAGATCAAACTTTCTCTCTTCGCAGACGATATGATTGTATATCTGGAAAACACCAGGGTTTTGACTGTGAAGCTCTTAGAAGTGATCAAGGAATGCAGCAAGGTATCAGGTTACAAAATCAACACTCATAAATCAGTAGCCTTTATATATGCTAATAACAACCAAGCCGAAAAAATAGTCAAAGACTCCATTCCTTTTACAGTAGCGCCAAAGAAGATGAAATATTTGGGAGTCTACCTAACAAAGGAAGTGA
>CAUYON010107570.1:0-10825 GCA_963573935.1 Arctocebus calabarensis
TGGTCCCAGCTACTAGGGAGGCTGAGGCAAGAGAATCGCTTGAGCCCAAGAGCTGGAGGTTGCTGTGAGCAGTGTGACGCCACGGCACTCTACTCAGGGCGATAAAGTGAGACTCTGTCTCTACAAAAAAAAAAAAAAAAAAAAAAGACAAATAGCCCAATTTAAAAATGGGTAAAGCTTCCAAATATGCATTTCTCTGAAAAATGTATACAAATGGCAAATAATCATGAAAAAAATGCTCAACACCATTAGTCATTAGGGCAATGCACATCAAAAACACAATTAGATAATATTTTAGACTTGCTAGGCTGGCCATAATATTAATAATTTCTTTCTTGGCTCGGCACCTGTGGCTCAATGGGCTAAGGCGCCAGCCACGTACACCTGAGCTGGCGGGTTCGAATCCAGCCTGGGCCCACCAAACAACAATGACGGCTACAACCAAAAAAAATGACCAGGCGTTGTGGTGGGTGCCTGTAGTCCCAGCTACCTGGGAGGCAGAGGCAGGAGACTTCCTTAAGCCCGGGAATTGGAGGTTGCTATGAGCTGTGGATGCCATGGCCCTCTACCCAGGGTGACAGCTTGAGGCTCTGTCTCAAAAATAAATAAATAAATAAATAATTTCTTTATTTTCTTTTCTTTTTCACACTCAGTCACCCAGGCTGGAGTGCAGTGGTGCACTCAGGGTTCACTGCAGCCTCCAACTCCTAGGCTCAGGTGATCCTCCTGTCTTAGGCTCCCAAGTAGCTAGGACTACCAGTGTACACTACAAAACCTGGCTAATTTTTTAAAATTTTTTGTAGAGAGGATTTGTCAAGGCTGGTTTTGAACTCCTGGCCTCAAGCAATCCTTCTCCCATAGCCTCCTAAAATTTTGGGATTATAGGCAAGAGCCACTATGCCTGACTAATAATTCTTTTAAAAAGGAAGATAGCGGGTGGCGCCTGTGGCTCAATGGATAGGGCACCAGCCCCACATACTGAGGGTGACAGGTTCAAACCTGGTCCCAGCCAAAAAAAAAGGAAGATAGGGCTCAGCGCCAGTAGCCCTACTCGATGAGCCACAGGCACTGCCCAACATTCTTTTTTTCTTAAAAATTTTTATGCTCAAAGAATGTTAGGACCTACTTATGTCATATGTGGTTTTTTTTCCCCAATATCAGAATAGAAGCTTGCTATGTATAGAGTTTCTGGTACTAAAAAGAAAAAAAAAAAAGAAAGAATGATCTTAACTAAAAAAAAAAAAAGAAAGAAAGAAAGAAAATTCTGGCACATGCTATGACAATGACTAACCTCAAGGGCATTATTTTAAGGGAAATATGCCAGTCACAAAAAGACAAATTCTGTATGATTCCCCTTATATGAACTAACTACAGTAGTAAAATCCCTTCAGTCAGGAAGTAAAATGGTGGTTGCCAGGGGTTGGGGAGGGGGGAATGAGAGTTCATGTTTAATAGGTATAGAGTTTCAGTTTGAGAAGATGAAAAATATTCTGGAGATGTACATTAGTGATGGTTGTACAACTATGTAAATGTACTTATTGTTGCTGGACTGTATACTTCAAATGGTTAAAATGGTTAATTTTATGCTATGTATATTTTACCACAATAAAAAGAATGGAGACAAGAAAAAAGAATGTAACATGTGGTACAACATGAATGAACCTTGAAAACATGCTAAGTGAAAGAAGTCAGACATAAATGGTCATATATTGTGGATTCCATTCATACAAAATGTCCAGAATAGGCGAATCTGCAGAGACAGACAGTAAATTAGTGACTATCAGGGGCTGGGTGGTGGGGGAATAGGAACTAATTGCTTAATGAGTTTGGTATTTCCTTTGGGATGAGGAAATGCTTTGGAACTAGATAGAAACAATTATTGTACCACCTTGTGAATGTATTTAATGCCATTGAATTCTGTGCTGTAAAATGGTAAGTTTTTTTTTCTTTTGAGACAGAGTCTCAAGCTGTCACCCTGAGTAGAGTGCCGTTGCGTCAGAGCTCACAGCAAGCTCAAACCCTTCGGCTTAAGCAATTCTCTTGCCTCAGCCTCCCAAGTAGCTGGGACTGCAGGCACCACCACAGGCCCAGCTATTTTTTGGTTGTAGCTGTCACTGTTGTTTGGCGGGCCTGGGCTGGATTTGAACCCACCAGCTCCGGTGTACATGACTCGTGCCCTAGCCACTGAGCTACAGGTGCTGAGCCTAAAGTGGTAAATCCTAGGTTGTATGTATTTTACTACAATTTCTTTAAGAACTGGACTTATTACTTTTTCTTTATATGCATTCCTCTTACTTTATCTCCATCGCAGTCTCCAGGCTAGAAACCTTTGAGTCAGCCTGGACTCAATGCTCTACCCTTATCCTACACATTCCAACAATCATCAAATTTGTCTTCTGAATCCTTCCCCTCCTTTCCATTCCTTCTACCATTGCTTGCTTCAGGCTTTCATTCTCTTACTACCACAGTTGTCTCCTAACCCCTTCACTGCTTCCAGTTTCTCCAGCCTTCAATGCATCCTCCATGTTGCCTACTGAGTTGGTTTTCTAAAAGAGCAACTTCAATGCTCAGCTTTGTCTGAAGACCTCTGCTAACTCCAGGAGAAACTTTCACTTTTTGGTAAAGATAAGATCCTTCACAACATGGCCTCAACCCTCCTTTCCAGCATCATCTCCCATTTTTCACTCCAGTCACATAAATGTTTCACAATCCTACCTATTCCCTTCCTCCATATTTTTGGCTAGCACTGTGCTTTCTTCAAGGAACACTCTTCCTTCCTTCTGTCTTATATGCATTTTTCTTTCAAGACCAACCCCAAGGTCTTACAGCCTCTATAATGCTTTTCCCCACCCTCAGGATTGAGCCCCTCCTCCCATCATGCCTGTGCAAGACTCCACCCATCACCCCACACAGCACCCTGCAAGTTAAACTCTTTTTTTTTTTTTTTCTTTGACAGAGTCTCACTTTGCCATCCTTGGTAGACTGCCATGGAGTCATAGCTCACAGAAACCTCAAACTCTTGGGCTCAAGTGATTCTCTCTCCTCAGCCTCGCAAGTAGCTGGAACTATAAGAGGCTGCCACAATGCCCAGGTATTTTTAGAGATAGGGGTCTCGGTCCTGCTCGGGCTGGTCTTGAACTCCTAACTTCAAAGGATCCACCTGCCTCGGCCTCCCAGAGTGCTAGAATTACAGGCGTGAGCCACTGCGCCCAGTCCTACAAGTTAACTCTTGTAGAAGGTTCATCGCCTTTACGTTGTGATTTCCTGAAAGTCAAAGACTGGCTCATATCCTCCTCATTGCTAGAACCTCAACACCCAGTAAAGCACCTGACCCATGGTAGTCTCAAAATGTTGGTGAATGCCCTCCCTTGACTCCCCTCCTACTCTTTTCAAATCTTTTATGCAACCTTGGCAACTTCCTTCCAAACTGCCAGCAGATGACCTCACCAGAGAAAAGGCCATCATTCATGAAATCCTTTAACTTCCCACCCTTGCTAGCTGCCTACTCTGCACCCCATGTCCACACTTCCCTGCATACCAGCCTGATGTTTTCCTCTTGCTACTATTCCCAGAGGAAGATGTGTGCCTCTTCCAGCCCCAGGCCAATACCTTCATTGTGTTCCAGACACCCTTGTGTCTCCTCAGTGCTTCCTCAATCATCCTCTCTGCTTTTCCACCCTTACTCATTTAACAAATATTTTTAGAACAACTCTAGGTCCCTGCATGCTGGGGTTAAAATGAGAAATGGCTTAGATAACGTTCCAGACTTTGTAAAGCCTTCATTGTAGTGAGACAGATAGATATGTAACAAGTAATTTTGAAGTGGACAGGAAGGAAATGAATGTGAGGATATAGGGAGTAAAAAATCACTTTAAATAGAGAAACCAGCAAAGGTTTCTTTGTGGAGGTAACATCTGAGGTGATGCCTATTCATTGTGTGAAACTTTGGGAGATAAGGGTTCCAGACAGAAGGAACAGCAGTACAAAGATCCAAATGGGAAGATTGGCTTGTAAGGGGCCAGAGTGGCTGGAACATGAGTGGGGGACAATGGTGTGAGAGGAGGCTGGAGAGGTACTCTGGGACAAAGCTTTACAAACAAACAGTGGTAAAGGGATTTGACTCTATTATAAAGAGTGTGGGAAGCCAATGGAGACTTTTAAGGAGGAAAATGACATGATAAGACATGCAATTTTAAAGGATCATTCTGGCTACTAGATGGATTTAGATGGAAAATAAGCTGGGGGTGGGGGGAAGTGGGAGAGGAGCCAGTTAGGAATGAATTAGGAATAATTCCCAGAATGTAGGGAGACATGAGGAGCTAGGGCCAGGTTATCCCAGCGGTTGAAGATAAGCAGATGTACTGAAGATTCATTGTTGAGGCTGAGCCAACGGGACTTGGAGATGGAAGGAAAGGGAGAACTAAGGACTCCTCCATATTGCTTCCATTCCCTCTGCTGAAATATACTTACACCCATGGTTTTAACTATTCCCTGAATACTAACGCTAGGGGATCCAAAATCACAAGCACAAACCATTTGGTTGATTCATCTTACTTCAAACTGCCTGGACAGCTTCACAGGTACCTTCGACTAGATGTCTGAAACAAGACTTGCAATGCACGATATATCCTCAGTGCTCACCACCACCATCTGTACTCTCACGCAGGCTGGTAAACAAGGAATCACCTTTGTGTCTCCTGAATCCTCAGCCCCTCCTATCTCGTCAGTCACTGAAACTTTTCTGCTGTACAGATATTTCTCAAATATACTCTTTCCTCTCCTTTTCACCACCATTATCTTTGTATGGGTCCTCAACATTTTTCTTGCTGGGATGGTGGAAACCTCCTTCAGACTTGTTTCCCTAAATTCCTTTTCCCAGATGCAGAATGATCATTCTATTTTAATGTAAAGTTGATTTCCTGGTTTGCTCCATAAGGCCATTGGCAGTCCTGTCCTTTCTCATGTCTGCAGCATCACCTACCTCTGTTCCCACCTCCTTCTACTTTAAGGTCCAGTGAAAGCTGAGCATATATGGTTCCCATACATAAGTTGCTGTTTCAAATATTTGTGCTTATGTGGAAGCTGTTTCTTTTGCACCACCCTTCTCTGCCTAACAAACCCCTACTCCTCATCCACAGGATGAATTTATATTTCTAGTTTCAAATACCAGACTTATGTATTTCACTAGCTATTTGACATCTCCACTTGGATGTCTAATACGTCTCTGAAACTTAACATATCCAAAACTGAATTCTTCACATTTGTCCTTAAAACTTCCTCTACCCTCAGCCTTCCTATCTCAATTGATGGCAACTCCATTTTCTTCAGCAGCTCAGGCCAAAAATCTTGAGAATATGCTCAACTCCTCGCTCCTGTCTCACCTTACTTCCATTGGTATGGCTGTTCCTTAAAAACATATCAAGAGGCTCAGCACCTGTGGCTCAATGGGCTAAGGCGCCAGCCACGTACACCTGAGCTGGCGGGTTCAAATCCAGCCCGGGCCCGCCAAACAACAATGACGGCTGCAACCAAAAAATGGCCGGGTGTTGTGGCAGGCGCCTGTGGTCCCAGCTACTTGGGAGGCAGAGGCAGGAGACTCACTTGAGCCCAGGAGTTGAAGGTTGCTGTGAGCTGTGATGCCACAACACTCTACCCAGGGTGACAGCTTGAGGCTCTATCTCAAAAAAAAAACAACATATCAAGAATGATCACTTGGCTTGGTGCCCGTAGGTCAGGGGGTGGGGCGCCAGCCACGTACACTGAGGCTGATGGGTTTGAACCTGGCCAAGATAAGCGAAACAACAATGACAACTACAATCAACAAAATAGCCAGGCATTGTGGCAGATGCCTGTAGTCCCGGCTATTTGGGAGGCTGAGGCAAGAGAATTGCTTAAGCGCAAGAGTTGGAGGTTGCTGTGAACTGCGAACGCCACAGCACTCCACCGAGAGCGACATAGTGAGACTAATGTCTCAAAAAAAAAAAAGAAAGAATAGATTACTTCATACCATCTCCATCACTGCCTGGTGGGTCAGAGCTCTGATCTTGCTGTGGCCCACTGGACTATGTCCAAAGAAGCTTGGTTCAGGCTGTTAAGATCTAGATAGTATGTCAGAGGCAGCCAGAGATTCCTGGTAGTGACTCTATTCAAGGTGGCAGTTCTAAGTAATCAGTTTCTTCTATGGCAAAAGCCCAGCCTGGCACTACAAATATAGGAAGACAGTCCCAACTCCAGGGTCTGGCACTGGCCAGGAGCTTTGAGATGCCAAGGATCAGGACTGGCTCCAGTCCTAGGGAAACTGAGGCAGAAGCCGTGGCCCACAGAGCAGAAGGAAGGGAAAGGCATGGTTCTGGAGGCTATAGGTCCCAAGGCTCACCCAGGCGGTCAGAGGAAAGCAAAGTTCTCTGGGCTTTTCGGAGAGCAAAGTGAAGAACATAATGTGTAGGAAATATCAAGGGTGCAGAAAGGGAAGCGTGTTAGTGGGGGTATAAAGCTAGTCTTGTTCCCTTCCATCTTCACAGCCCAAAGCAGCCATCATGATTTGAGGGCTGGAAAGGTCCTTAAAGATACTCTAGCCAATGCCTTGGGTGATGCTGAAGTTCTTTCAAACTCTAAGTTCCATCAACATACTCACAGAACCAGTAAAGCCCTTGGAGACCTGAAGACCTGCTATAAAAGGCCCTTCTGCCTCGTCCTCAGGAGAAGCAGGCCTGGGGAAATTTCTCCCATAGCCTTTCTTTGTGTGGTCCGAGTCCGAGCTCTTACAGCGAGTCCATACCGGAGATGGCTGCGCTTTTTCCTCCTCTGGAACCCGCTTAAAGCCAGGAGGCGGCACAATGCAGAGAAACCTAGGAAGTCCCCCAGATTCCTCTGTGGTCAGGCCAGCTTCATTAAAATGAACTTTGTTCCCTGAGGACTTGTTCATGGAGGTGTTATTGTGTACTTGCTCATAGTTCCCATGGCTACCGGCTCGCAGTGAGAAGGGAATGGGTATACATTAGCATCTTCCTGAGTTAGGGGTTTGACCTCATTTATAGTCAAACATGCAGCAGGCAACTTTGCCAATAGCACAGCATGAATAGTTCAGGGAATTCTAAATGACTTAACAGAAAAGAAAATTAAATAAAATAGTACATGTGAATATGTATGTTCAATCCCCGGTTCAACTAAGGTACCTAATGTTATTAATTGCTCATGTCAGTATTAACCTTTATATCCTGAGGGGAGATCATGCAGCCAAAAGGTTACAAACTTGCATCTCTCAGGTTGAATCTAACACATAAACCCCTCTTGTCTGATTTCAGAGTGCTATGGTTTGAATGCATCCCCCTAAAGCTCCTACATTGGAAATTTAATTCCCAATGTAACAAGGGTTAAGAGTTGGGTCTTTCTCTTTCCTTTTTTTAGACAAAGTCTTACTCTGTTGTCTGGGCTAGAGTGGAATGGTGGCATCATAGTTCACTGCAACCTTGAACTCAAGCCATCTTCCTGCTTCAGCCTCTGGAATAACTGGGAATATAGGCAAAAATCACCACGCCCAGCTAAGTATTCTAATTTTTTTTTTGAGACAGAATTTTATTTTGATGCCCTTGGTAGAGTGCTGTTGCATGATAGCTCACAGCAACCTCAAACTCTTGTACTCAAGTGATGCTCTTGCCTCAACCTCCCAAGAAGCTGGGACTACAGGCTCCTGCCATAACACCCAGCTATTTTTAGAAACAGGGTCTTTCTCTTGCTCAGGATGCTCTCAAACTCCTAAACTCAAGCAATCCTCCAGCCTTGGCCTCCCAAAGTGCTAGAATTACAGGCATGAACCACTGTACCCAGCCAGGGGGGACCTTTAAGATTGGGTCAGGAAGGTTCTGCCATCATGAACAGATTAACACTGTTATCACAGGAGTACATTTGGATTCAACTCTATCTTGCTCTCTCTCCCCTGCTCTCTTGTGGTGTAATGCCTCACCAGATGCAGCTGCTCTATCTTGGACTTCTCACCCTCCAGAACCATTAGCCAAATAAACGTCTATTGTTTGTAAATTACCCAATTTGTGGTATTGTGTTGTACCAACACAAAATAGCCCAAGACACAGAGTGTTTAAAATTTGTTTTTAGTCAACTTGAAAAAACTTAGTATCTTTTACTGAAAAAATAATCCAGATTGCAGTGTCAATGCCCTTCAGTGAAGGGCCACCAAGAACACACCTAAAATTGAACAAGGTTGGGTTTATGGACTCATTGCAATCAGGGAAACCATACAATATGGGGAACTGTGAAGTGTTCAGAAAGAGGGCATTGAAAATGACATATGCTTGTGTTAAATTTCAGGGGACAATTCAAGGGAAAGATTTTTTTCTGTGGTTTGGGAGGGCAGGTCATTCTATGATTGGGTATCTTAGTAATTTGTATCTGTACAGTGGAAGGAAAGGAGCAAGACTAAATATCTTGGCTAATGTTCTTACTTTTGTCTGTGTTCAGGCATGAGTAAAGAGTGGTCTTGTTTTCATCTGATCCATCACAGTCACAGTGTGTCCTTGTCTGTGTGATAGAGTTCTATAAAATTGTTTATGCTCATTGAGAGAAAAGAACAGCCTGTCTATGAATTTTATTCTAGCTCCCATCTGATCAAGGCCCAGAGAATAATGCAGGCCTGGTCTGAGCTGGGGTCTGCTTTCCCTTGCTCAGCCTCCTCTTTTGGCTAAGGCAATGGAGTTGGGCCTCAGGACTTCATCTACTAGCTCCTCAGCACTACCAAGATTTCACTCAAAAGGAGATTAAGAAGAAAATGTCTATAACTAGATGAAGGTTAGTCTCTCCTCCTTTTGTTGCAGGATGAGGTCTTGAATCCTCTGACATGAAAATGGGTGTCCAGGCCTGGGGCCTGTGGCTCAACAGGCTAAGGCACCAGCCACGTACACCTGAGCTGGCGGGTTCGAATCCAGCCCCAGGGCCCGCCAAACAACAATGAAGGCTGCAACCAAAAAATGGCCGGGCGTTGTGGTGGGCGCCTGTAGTCCCAGCTACTTGGGAGACAGAGGCAGGAGACTCGCTTGAGCCCAGGAATTGGAGGTTGCTGTGAGCTGTGACGTCACAGCACTCTATCCAGGGTGACAGCTTGAGGTTCTGTCTCAAAAAAAAAAAAAGAAAGTGGGTGTGCAGTAGCGTTTGAGGCTTTAGACAGAGTACATCAGACAACTGCACAAAAATGGTTATTAATCCTACAATTGTAATAGGTTTCTCTCACCTTTTCTCCTCAGTGAGAAGGACCCACCTCCAACTCTCTTTGGAAGTGCTCTAAACTTTCTCTTTGTTCTTTTTTTTTTTTTTTGAGACAGAGTCTCACTGTGTTACCCTTGGTAGAGTGCTGTGGTGTCACACCTCACAGCAACCTCAAACTCTTGGGCTTATGTGATTTTCTTGCCTCAGCCTCCCAGGTACCTGGGACTACAAATGCCTGCCACAACACCTGGCTATTTTTTGTTGCAGCTGTCATTGTTGTTTAGCTGGCCTGGGCTGGGTTCGAACCCGGCTCCCTCAGTGTATGTGGCTGGCGCTGTAGCCACTATATTCTTTATTCTTTTTTTTTTTTTTTTGAGACAGAGTCTCACTTTGTTGCCCTCAGTAGAATACTGTGGAATCACAGCTCACAGCAACCTCCAACTCCTGAGCTTAGGTGATTTTCTTGCCTCAACCTCCCAAATCTCTGGGACTACAGGAGCCCGCCACAATGCCTGGCTATTTTTTTGTTGCAGTTTGGCCGGGCCGGTTTGAACCTGCCACCCTCGGTATATGGGGCCGGTGCCCTACTCTCTGAGCCAGAGGTGCTGCCCTCTCTTTATTCTTACTAAATAAAATCTCTCTTTGTTACCGTGAAAAAAAATCCTTGTAATAGACCCTAAAAATAAAAGGTCTAGATTTTCAAACTGAAGCAATGAAAACATATCCCAAAGTCTAGCTTGTCTTCTTTAGAGATACTAGAGATGTTTTATCTCTTATTTCCTTTCTTTTTTTTTTTTCCAGTTTTTGGCCGGGGTTAGGTTTGAACCCACCACCCCTGGCATATGGGGCCGATGCCCTACTCTTTTGAGCCACAGGAGCTGCCTATTTTATTTCTTTTTGAGACAAGTGGCCCCTCTGTCACCTAGGCTGGAGTGCAGTGGCATAATCATAAGTCATTGCAGCCTAGAGCTCCTGGGCCCAAGTGTTTCTCCAACCTCAGCTTCCTGAGTAGCTAAGATTATAGGCATGTGCCCCTGCACCCAGCTGTTTTTTAATTTTTGTAGAGATGGGATCTTCCTTTATTGCACAGGCTGGTCTTGAACTCCTGGCCTCACATGGTCCTCTTACCTGGCCTCACAAAATGCCAGGATTGTAGTGTAGTAATTGGCCCGGCAAGAAGATCTCTAAAGGCCCCTAACTGTTTCAACCTGAGTCCCGGTCTGTCTCAAACCCCCCTTTTTGGTTTAATTCTGAGAACAGGTTTCTGACAAGGAAGTTCTCTGAATTCCCTGACTCCCTAGCAATGTCTAAACACAATGATAGAAACTTACCTCAACCTCCCTAGCCAGCTAAACAATGGTAAAAACTCACTCAAGCACAGATTCCCAGGAAACTGAGTTTCCCAGGTACTGGGCTTTCCAAGTTGTACCCATGGTTACTGAGTTACCCCCCTAAGCTACCACACAGCTACCCCCTGAGCCAACTATCTGACTGTGACTCTGCCTTGTAACCCGCCATGTTTTGTTTTTATACATGCTTGCTTTGCCACATCAGCACAAAAAGGGTATAAAAGGCTGCCTGCATTTCTCTTAGGGGCCGTTTGCCTTTT
>CAUYON010107572.1:0-37987 GCA_963573935.1 Arctocebus calabarensis
CTGGATCAAAGATTTAAACTTAAGACATTAAACTATAAAAATATTAGAAGAAAGTGCAGGGAAAACTCTCGAGGGAATTGGCCTGGGTGAATTTTTTATGAGGAGGACTCCCCAGGCAATCGAAGCAGTATCAAAAATACACTACTGGGACCTGATCAAACTAAAAAACTTCTGCTCTGCTGAGAACACCATAAGTGTAGCAGACAGACAGCCCTCAGATTGGGAGAAAATATTTGCAGGTAATTCCTCCAACAAAGGTTTAATAACCAGAATCCACAGAGAACTCAAACGTATTAGCAATAAAAGAACAAGTGATCCCATCTCAGGGTGGAAAAGGACTTGAAGAGAAACTTCTCTAAAGAAGACAGGCACATGGCCCACAAGCACATGAAAAAATGCTCATCATCCTTAATCATCAGAAGATGATTTGCTTGAGATATCATCTCTCCAAAGTCAAATCAAATCAGAGAAAGGCAAATCAAAAGTACCTTGAGATATCATCTAACTCCAGTAAGATTAGCCCACACAACAAAATCCCCAAACCAGAGATGCTGGCATGGATGTGGAGAAAAGGGAACACTTCTACACTGCTGGTGGGAATGCAAACTAATATATTCCTTTTGGAAGGATGTTTGCAGAATACTTAGAGATCTAAAAATAGATCTGCCATTCGATCCTATAATTCCTTTACTAGGTATATATCCAGAAGACCAAAAATCACATCACAATAAAGATATCTGTGCCAGAATGTTTATTGCAGCCCAATTCATAATTGCTAAGTCATAGAAGAAGCCCAAGTGCCCATCGACCCACAAATGGATTAATAAACTGTGGTACATGTATACCATGGAATACTATGCAGCCTTAAAGAAAGATGGAGACTTTACCTCTTTCATGTTTACATGGATGGAGCTGGAACATATTCTTCTTAGCTAAGTATCTTAAGAATGGAAGAAAAAATATCCAATGTACTCAGCCCTACTATGAAGCTAATCTATAGCTTTCATATGAAGGCTAAAACTCGTTATAGCACAAGAAATGGGGAAAGAGGCAAGGGAGGTGAGGGGAGGGGAGGAGGAGAATGGGTGGAGGGAGGGTGATTGGTGGGATCACACTTACGGTGCATCTTATAAGGTTACAAGTGAAAATTACTAAATATAGAATATAAATGTCTTCATATAGTGATTAAAAGGCCATGAAGGCTATGTTAAATAGTTCAATGAAAATATTTCAGATTGTATATAAAGTCAGCACATTGTGCCCCAGGATTCACCAATGTACACAATTATGATTTAATAAAAAAAAAACTGGAAAATAAGAAAATACAATTCCAGATAGTCAACTGATTCTCCAAGAATTGTTCTCTTGATTTTTTTCTGACTTTGAATCTGTAGTCAACACACAGCCATAATTTGATGAATGGAGTTTTATTCTAGGCTGCTAACTCTTTTCTCAATAAATTTATTGTCTTAAAACCTGAAATACGGCTTATTGTTAAACTATTTCTTACCCACACATAAATTATTAATTATACTAAGAACTTTTTCAGCATTAGCACTAAATCAAGCCCTAATTTCTAGTACTTGCTGATTTCCATGGTGTAAATCCCCCCACTTTGACCAATTCCAAGGTGTCAACAGAGTCATGGAACAAGGAGTTGGGAGGAGCTGCTGAGTAGTTTATAGAGTACTTCCATGATCTGTTAATAGAGAAGATAGTAAGAATTGACTTTGAGAGTATCTGTAGATAGTAGTAAAATAATTAGGAGGTAGTTCACTTTTAGTACTTGTTACCTTTAATATAATTTCTTTACTTTTAAGTGTGCACAACTTTAAAATAATGGCTACATTTTACAACCAGTTCTCAAAATTCCTGAAAATTTGTCAATTGGAGCTCTTACTCCAAAATATGACTGTTCTTGAGACAGAATCACAAAGTAAAAGATTTTAAAACTTCCTGAAATGTTTAAACATCAACAAAGTTAAAAAGAAAAAAAAATGCAAATAATGGCAAATGGATTATTTGCCTTTCTGGAAGGCAATTTAGTAATATGTATAACAACAGAAAATTGACCAATTTTTTGACCATGCTGTGTCACTTTTCTTTCGTTTATTAATTCATCAAATTTCTTGAGAGCCTCTTATGTGCCAGGAACTTGCAGGAGTTAATTTTACAAGTGTATGGAGATGTATGAGGAAGGAGGTTTATCACAATGCTTTTATGATTACAAGAAATTGAAAAAACATGAATGTTCATCAACAAGGGATTGGCTAAGTAAATGATGGTTCGTGGATACAATGGAACATAAAGTAAGCATTAAAAATAAAGCTGTAGAACAATGTTTATTGTAATGGAAATACAGCCATGGCATAGTACATTTAAAGAGCAAAATCAACATTTGTTAAGAGCATATAGACTATGATTCCATTTTGTAAAAATTTATGTTCTATATTTGTACCTATATGGGTAGAAAAAATTCTGAAAGGATATGAAAAAATTATTATTATTTTTATTAAATCATAGCTGTGCACATTACTGCAATCATGGGATACAATGTGCAGATTTTACATACAATTTGAAATATTTTCATTGAACTGGTTAACATAGCTTTCATGGCATTTTCTTACAGAACTTTCTATCCTGAATGAATGGTTTTATAATGAACATGTATTACCTCTATAGTTAAAAAAAAAACAGTGAAACTCTTTTCATTAAATACTGCTGTCTTAAATATTTCTATCTCAATGAACAAACATGTTCTAAGAAAAGGGCTGTAAACTTGAAACTAAAAGTCTTTGGGTTCATGATACTGTCCTGTCTAGTTGAGTATCTATTTGAAAATTATTATGATCAAAAGTAAAGAAGGTTTTTAAAAATAATTTTATTAAATCATAATTGTGTACATTGGTGCAATCGTAGGGCAGAATGTGCTTCATATACAATCAGAAACATTTTGATCATACTGTTAGAGATAGCCTTCATGGCATTTTCTTGATCACTGTATAAAGACATTGATACTCTACATTTAATAAGTTTCACCAGCATCCTGCTAAGATGCACCGTAAAAGTAAAGAAGTTTTTAAAAAAAGAATTTGCATTTAATCTTCATTTTTCTCTAGCCATGTGACCTTAATTGGGATAATTACCCACTTTGAGCTTTATTTTCATATTTGAGAGGCAGATACACAGTGTTCTAATCCCCACTCTTTGCTTACTTACTGGTGAGGATGAGCCAGTTACTTAAATGTTCTGCTGTTTAGTTTCCTTATATGAAAAAATGGGGATCATGACAGTAGTAGTACTTGTTTATAGAGTTATTGAATTAAACCGAGTAACATATGTACCTGGTATTTAATAGGTTTTGATTATTCTAATCATATATAAAATATACAAAGTAATATGATAATGATCATGGTGCTAAAATATACCTTAAAGTTTTGTTGTAAGAATTCAATTAAGTAAAATACTTGATATCTTGTAAGTATACAACAAATACTAGTAGCATGTACTCTGAAAGTAATATAATAAAAACATAGCCTATATTTTCTTTATTTCTAGAGAATAGCAAATACCATTTATCTTACGTCATATCCAGAATCTAGATAATAAAAGACTGAAGGAAAGACTCTTGATTTGGATTAATTGAAAAAAATACTCCCTCTCTGACCAATTATCCAGTATATTTTTCTATTTTAAAATCTAGACTGTCTTATTAAATAACACAAATAATACTGTATAATTTTATTCCCAGAAATCTCTATTGGATCATCCTAATTCTTTATGATTCCATTAACTCAAAACAATTTGTACTGCCTTACTTGATATTCTCTGTAAATGGAAGCAATATAATTATGCTATTTTAAATAATTTAAAATGCCATGTTCCCTGCTACCTATTCATTTGGACACTATATTATTCTGTGTACATGGCTATCGGATGCCAACATGCTGCCTGTCTATTAATACAGAGTCATTAACCATGTAAGGATCAGAAGCACTATATATATTAATGACATATTTTAATTTAACACATGACAGCAAGGTAAGGCTGAGCAACAGATTATATTTCATTACAAATAAGAGAAGAACTCATTGCTTAGGGGTGTTCAAGTCATAGGTGAATAGCAAAGGGGTTTTATTCCTTCCCTGACAGAATAAATTTATCTCCTTAAAAGTCACCTTTATGCTTTCTACTTATCATCAGGAAACCTGCATTCTGTATTTCAATTTTATGTGGACAAGACATTAATTTTAAGTAAAAGACATTGTTCTGTGCTGGAATTAAATGAGGTCATTATAGGTTTGAGTGGTAAAGGTGGAGGGTTTGGGATCATGTTGGCTTTAATGAGAAAAGTGCTATATGAATATCATTCTCTTAACATTTTTGGCACTGAAAGTAAAATATAAATGGGGCAATGAAGCTGAAAGGGAAGGTAGCATGGGAATATATCTGTTCTTTCTTATTCAAGAGATTGATATGGACACTCAGAATTGTTTTGGATAGAAGAACCTAAAGATTGTTGACTTCTGCTGAGAAGGGAACTTTAGAGCTCACCTTGTTTAAACCAAAGATTGATTCTTTTGAGAATAATGTCTGTCTATTTCTTAAATATCTTCAGAGTAATATTTAAGTCACTTCTTCTAATATGTAAATGTCATCAAATTGGCAGGATAGAGAGAAAGATAGTGATTATAACAAGATGAATATTTAAAACAACCTTAACATACTCCAAGGCTTAGTAAATACCAAAGGGCTTTGTTCAAATAAGGCCAAGAAGAGTAATTCAGCTTCATTTAGGGAAAGTTCAGGTGATTATAGAGGAGTATGAGCTAATTGTGAATTAAATTATGTCCAATTTTCTTTCTTCTTGCCAAAGCCACACTTCCTGAAAGGGAAGATTGCATGATTTTCACTTTCTCACCTCCCATTCACTCACTTCCTATATAACTTAGAGATACCTGGCTTTTGCTTTCTCTGATCACTTGAAATGCTTTTGAAACTTACAAAGATGTTCTGGGTGAACATCAGACACTGTCCTGGCTTGTATTATTTGACTTCGCTGATGTATCTGAGAGAGGAAGGAGGATCTTACAAGGATTCTGACTACAGGAGATGTTATTATTCCAATAAATGACATGATTGGATGAAGGCTGGGGTTTCTATAGGTTCCCCTTAAAACTGAGAGAGGTTGAACTATTCTAAACATGTCTCTATTCTTCTCTTGCTTTTTCTGTTTGTTTTTGATAAATATTAGGACAATCATTGTGGTCTCTGCTTCAATGCCCCATAATATAAATACAAGGGAGGTAGTTTCCACTGTCATTTTACAGGTGAGTAAACTGAAGTTCATAGTGATTAAGTACTTGCTTGCCCAGGGTTACATAGCCAGTAGGGGAGGAGCCTGAATTTAAAGCCAATGTTGAGTCCGTGTCATTAGAGAGTAACAGAGGGTTGCTGAGAGTAGAACTTAGGTGGGCGGAAAACTGCTGTTCTGGGCAAATGTTATAATGGCAGGAGCAGGCATAAGTTGGGATGGTAGAATGTTTTGGGGAAGAGCAGGCTGGGTGTGAATGAGTAGGCTTATTCATGTATGTGTGAGAGTTGATGACACAGGTTGTGTAGGGGAACAGAAGACAGTGACTAAAGGCATGTTGTAAACTCGAATCTGAACTTCTCTTCCCAAAGAGAATTGTCCGTTTAGTTCATCAAACTCATAATGACTAAATGTCTGTTTATCCCATAAATTATGGACTTCACTCACCTTTTTCATTGCTATGTCTTCAGTCTTTCATATGAAGGCAATTAATGAATGTTTATTGAATGGGGGACAGCTCCCTTCCTCTTAAGTTCTCTAATGCTATGAATACACACCCTGAAGGTTATCACCCAACTCACTGCCTCCTCTTTGTTTGTTCTGTTTTCTCTTAAACATTTTGATGTTTTCCAAGAATGCACCCTTAACATACATGTTAATCTACCATACTTATGTTTTAGGGGTTGTAAACTTCCAAAATGGCTTTAGCTTATATCTAACAGCTCCAAAATCTCTAGTTCAGTTTAAATTTCTCTCCTGAGCATCAGAACTCTATGTCTATCTCCTAGTAAACTCTACCTTGAATTTCCACAGGCACCTCAAATTCAATATTATATTATTGCCCAACTGAACACACGGGGTCCCCATATTCAAACATTGATGTCTCTGTCTGCATACATTTTTTTTCCCAAGGGGAAGGTTTAGAACTTTCATTAGATACCTTAAAAGTCTTATGACTGCAGAAAAAAAGTAAAACTACTGTACATTCTTCCTTAGATAAAACTCTTTGCCATGAACCACAATCCAAGGGGTTGGGACAATATTTCCATGCAGATTTAAGCATGTTGCCCATTGTAAGATTTCTCATCCAAATCTTATGCCTCCTGTGAGGATAACAGAATTACTTACTTTCCACAAGTGGCCATCTGCTTTGCTTTGCAATCATTCCTTGCATGCTTACACTCAGTCCTGTCCATTGGTTTGGACAAGTCTATTAAATTGAAATGAATTGAGATAAGGACATTCATATCCCAGAATATTAAAAAGTGAAAAATTTAAAAGAAATTATAGACAACTCTATCAAGTAATACAGAAATAAGAAGAAAAAAGAAATGAAGAAAGGTAATTAGGATTAGGAGATAATTGGTAACTTTTGAGTAAATAAGTTGAGAAGAATTGTGAGACAGAAGGATTACTAGGTGATGAATGAAGGGGTTGATAACAAAGAGGGTATAATAAATTATATGGGGAGCCATGGAACCCAAATTGAGAGAGGAAGGCCTTGAAGAATACAGATAATGGGATTCTAGTTCTTGTTGGAGAAGGTACAATTCAGAAGCGGTAAGGCAGTGATGGAGGTAAGAGCAGGAAACAGTTAAAGAAGGTGAGCGCTACAGTCGGAATTCTGTTTGATGCTTTCTTCAGTGATGCTGACGTGGTGGGAGTGTGTTATTTCCATGAGTGGTTGAGCAGAATGGAGTTGAAGTGAATGAGAAATTGTGAAGCAGTGTTTAACTTTATAACACATCTGCAAATTCTTTGATATCCTTCCCTGGAGAGGTATAGTGTGATTCTGTTCCCCTTAAATAGAGCTAGCCTGAGTGATTGATTTCTAACACATAAAATGTACTGGATGTGATGCTGTGTGGCTTCTAAGACACAGTTCTTCAAAGGTGATGTGGCTTCTGTCTGGCTCTCTCTTGGGCTCTTTGCTATTGGAACCCCGCTACTATGCTTTAAGGAGGCCAGGCTCTGTGGAGATATCCATAGAGAGGAATTTAAGCCTGGGCTGAACTCCCAGACAAAGCCAGCATCAACTGACATGGCAGTCCTGTAAGTGAGCCATCTGGGAAGCTGATCCTCAAACCTTTGCTTCAGCCACTCCAGCTGAGGCCACATTGAACAGAGAGGAGTTTTCCCTGCCAAGCCCTGCCCAAATGGCAGATTTGTGGAGAAAATAGATCATTATTATTGTCTTAATCCATCAAATTTGGATGGTTTGTATGTACCAATAGGTAAATACCAAATAGGAAATAGGGTTTTAGCAACGTAATCAACAGAGATGTTTCTGTATCTGTCAGTGTGGTCCACAGAAGGAGAACATTGTACTTTGAGTGATCTGAATCTAAATCTTTGACCTTCCATGTGTTTGGAATAGGTTATTTAACATTTCAGTGCTTCATTTTTCCCATCTCTAAAGTGGGAATGATATAGAATGTGTGAGATGGTTGTGAGATCTGGAGATAATAAGTATAAAGCTAATGGCTATAATGTGTGTGGTAGTCATTTAATAATGGTAGCTATCATGTTAATTACTAATAATAAAAGGAAAGAATTTAATCTTTAACATCAGTTATATTTGTGTTTTCCTTCTTTGTGTAGTTCAATGACTACGTGGCTTAGGGCAAGGAATATAACTTCTCGGAATCATACTTTCTTTTTGTGAAAATGGAGGAAGACAATCTGTCAGGGTTGTTAAAGATTAGAAAATGTGTCTGTAAGATACCTTATAGTGCTGGCACATGGTAGGCACTGAACAAATAGTAGTATCATAATTTTGAATATAATAATTAGTATTATATCCCTGAACTTAATGTGGCTGCTGGCAAGTGTAGGGCAGACAAAAAAATTCTAAGCTGAGTGTTGAAGCCTTTGAAGGAATTAGAGGCAGGTTCTAGGCATTACTATGTGATGGTAATAAAGTTTCAGAAAGAATATTAATAAGTGATACAGATTTCAAATGAAGAAACTTTTGAATAATGAGAGCAGAATAAAGACTTAGAATAGCATTTAGATCAACCCCTTTTTTCAACTAGTACTGGGAATAGGAGGAAATAGGCTGTGGAGATTGGAAAAATAATGAGTTTCTAAATATTAGAAAAGGCCACAAAACTCCAACATAATGGATCTGAAATTGTGGAGAACAAGGGAGGTCGAGAGACTGTCAGGGAAGTAATATGATTGATAAGCAGGATTATTTTGAGGAATTTTAGTGAAGATGAGGAAGATACAAAGTTCTAGCCCATTCAACTCACATCCACAGCTTGCTGTCCATGCCAGCATTAGCCACACTAGTAGCATTGATGACTTGAGGTCATCCAGTGGTTCTCCACTTTTGAGCTGAATCTTAAACTTCCTCAGATAGATTATTTTCACTTAAAAAAAAAAGACTAACAATCAGTAACTTACTAGCTCAATGTTAGGGAACCTTCACTCCCAAATTCTTCTCCTATCTGTCAAATTCAATCTTTTTTTACGAGGATATTCACCTTCAAACCTTTCCCATACCATATTTAATGGCCATTGAACATCTCTTTTCTTCTGGACATAAAAACAAGGTATATTCAAGAGTTTCTGAGAGAGATACATGTCAGTCTCCAGAACATTAACAAAATTATTTCATGTTTTTAATGAGCACAATGTGTATACTTGACTTATACTACATATACTCGAAGCTTTGATATAACACCACTCACTTATCTAGTTAGTGAGTATTGACTGTGTGCTAGGCATGAGTCTAGATACACTGTCCTTCTGGAGCTTCCACTCTATGGGGGAGAAGGGGCAGAAAGCACATTGATGGAGAGACAGACAATAAACAGATAAACAAGTTCCACCAGAAAGAACTTCCATGACATGAATTATACCTTGACCAACTATAGCCCCAAATTCTTAAGTGCTTGAAAGAGTCCAGGTATTGGGTATGTTAAGGGAGGAGAAACAGTAATTGGTCTGGGTAACTAGCTGCCTGCCCACCCACACCGTACACTTGGAGCCATTGAACTACTGGAAGACCCCTACTCCTGTCTGTCTTGGGCCATTCCCAATTTCCCAGACCCTACTGGTAGTGTACGCTCTCCTTTTCCCTGTCCACCCCCCACAGGGATACAAAGGCAAAGGGGATACAAAGGCAAAGTTTCTTACAATAACTCTCAACTGTGATAGAGCACTGTGAAGAGAAGGTCCCTGAAGATTTTTCCAGTGAGCAGTGCTGCCCCAAATGCAAGCACAGTGAGCTAAGGAGTTTGTGCCAGAATGTAAATCAGCAGCCGGCCTCCTCTATACAAGAAAATCTAACTATAGAAAAAATGTCAGTGGAACTAAAGGGTGTGCTTAGTCATGCAGCTGGTTTACATCCACTATGGGCTCCCTAGTTGCTGCAGACCGGGAACCAGATGTTTGTGGACAGGTGCTGATCTACAGGCCACATTTTGGCCCAGTTCTAGAGTCCAGATCGCAAATTCGGGGCCATGTTGCTATATCTAGCCTTCAGACATGTTTCTTCAGCCTGCACACTGTTGTGAACTTTTTAACGTGTAAAGATTTCACACCACATTCTACATCTCCGGTGCCTCCCTACTTCACGCCTTCATTTTGTGTCCCTTCAAAATGTCTGATGTCTGGGGATTCCCTATTCCTGTATGGCAACAACTAGATGGAATCGAGATGTGATTATCCCTTTGACACAGGGCATGTACCTTCAAAGAACCCAAGGGACTTACTGGGCCCTTTTGCTAATTAATGTTATCTGCTGGGCCCTAGAGGCATTTGAATTCAATCCTGTAGAGTCACAGGGTTTACCAAACAAGCACAGCTGTGGCTCTGCCACAGAAGGGAGAAGAACTTAGTTGGGGTGTGACTAAGAATGTCCCACTTATTCATTTTTCTATTTTTCCATCCACTCACAGAGCTTTCTCTCCTACCTTTTCCCTCAAAAGAGTGCTCAAAACGTACTGCATTGCTTAGTGTTGAGGTTGGGAGAGGAGGTGGAAGAACGTGAATGTGCATGTGCTCTTTTCATTCATAGCAAAATCACTAGTAAGTAGTTCCAACCTGGCAAGCACTGTTTTTCCAGGAACCTGGGGAATTAGATCTATAAAGCTGATGGCAAATCAGAGGTGGGGGCCTTAGAGGTTGTCTCAAAGGGCCAGATCAGCGGCTGCCCACTGCTGACTGCTCAGAGATGAATGACTACTAACTTTCCCAAGAGACCGAGTTATGTCAGAGTACTGCTTTGGAAAGGGCCTTTTGGTTCTAATGGCTCAATGATCTTATTACAAAGATTCTCCTTTCCTGCTCCCTCTAATCCTTACAAATTTTACAAAATGATGTTTGATCTGACTTCTCTGAGAACACATTATAGTCTCCAGTTTTAGTCAGACTTTTGATCATTTCCCCATTGGTTTAGGCCTTGAACATACATTTTCTTGTGCTGCATGAAGTATACTAATTAAAACTGAAAAGCGTTAAGTGAGTACTTTTACAATACAGGAAACTTGATTTTGGGCAGCCACCGTGACATTGTAAAATTGCTGCCCATGACCAGCATATGACTGGGTGCTTCCTGAGTTTTGTTTTGCACTTTCTTTTTTTGTTTGTTTATTTACTTGCTATAAGATATGGTAAGATTTTATGGGTTCTCACCTAGAGGATTGGGAGGAGAACTGGCTGCTGGGGTGCTCTTTTCCTTAATCTAAAGCCAACTGAATTTAGAATTTGAAGCAAGGCATGTGGGTGGGAGAATTCAAGAAGAAAACAGTTTGTAAGCTTCACACACAGAGGAACCCTAATTGGAGGTGGCTTGGCAGAGAATGTAGAATTGTGTACATGTAAGTTTTAAAAACTACATTATAATTAATCCAGATCATACAGTTTGTGGAACAAATTGCATAAATAAAAATAAAGCATTTTACTAAACACAAAATACTCTACAGTATAAACAAAATATAAGAATGTTAAAGGGGCACAAAAAAAAGGAATGATAAATGTTGGGTACCATTAAAAACTTAAAAGAAGTTGATTTTGGCTTGGTGCCCACAGCACAGTGGTTACAGTGCCAGCCATATACACTGAGAGTGGCGGGTTCAAACCCAGCCCGGGGCCAGCTAAACAACAATGGCAACAAAAAACATAGCCGGGCATTGTGGCAGGTGCTGATAGTTCCAGCTACTTGGGAGGCTGAGACAAGAGAATCACTTAAGCCCAAGAGTTTGAGGTTGTTATGAGCTGTGAGCCACAGTACTCTACCAAGGGCAACATAGTGAAACTCTGTCTCAAAAAAAAAAAAAGTTGGTTTTGTGAAAGGTACTAGGTTCCATTGCTATCAACATGTCACGAAAACTATTCAATGTTTTTTTATCTTTCTCTCACCATCTTCAACGTAATTTATTGAACACCTGTTGTGTGTAATAGGTGTTCATTGCTTATTTGGTTCACCTAATACAAAGAACAGATATTACCAGGATGAACTCCAGTCCTTAATTTACTTCTTTCTTAAGTTCATTAAAATAGATTCATTAGCTTATTCAATGCATATTAGACATAAATACGTTTTATTTATTCAATACTTTATAAGATGAATATGGGGGAATTTAAAAAATAAAATTATGAAAAAGGATTTAGAAAATTGTAATAATTAGAATACTGCCACTGAGTAGACTGAAGTTGTAAACCCAAACACAACTGTATATCAAATCATTATGCATCTCCCCACATGAGAAATTAAGGTGAATTTTAAGAAAAGTGAGCTATGCAGAGGTAAGAGGATGGAACTTTACAGGGCTATTATGTGTCAGGGAACTTATAATACCTCATGCTATGATCAGATTTGAAGGTAGGAAGTTTTAGATCAAGAGCAATAACAGTCATTTTTAGTAAATCTTACTATACTCTGTTTGGGATTCTTAGCTTGCTATTTCACCTGTGTGCTTTCAGGTTTGTTATATTGATTGCAAAAGTAATTGCAATCCTTTATCCTTTCTTGTACCCATATATTTTGAAATATGACTATAGCTCCACCTATCAAGAGGTTGAGTCTGCTCTCTTGACTTTTGAATTTGGATTGGCCATGTGACCTAATTTGGCTAGTAGAATACAACAGAAGAGATAGTGGCCTAAAGAGACCTTGTGCATTTTCTGTATCTCTAGGTACCTTAGAACTCAGCTACACCGTGAGAACAAGCCTACTTTGTTGAAGAATGAGAAGCCTCTGGGACAGAGCTAAGTCCATTTGCCCCAGACAAGCACACCGATAGGTTGAAAAGTCTAGCCAAGATCAGAAAATGTTCCAAGCTGTCTTGAAGCTCACTACAGAGTGAGTAAGTTTCCTTAAACCCACCTGGCTAGAACCATCCACCTGATTTTAGTATTGAAATTATAAGTGGGTATTGTTTTAAGCCATAAGTTTTGTTACTTTGTTACACAGCATTATCATGGCAATAGATAACTATTACATGAGTCAATGAAAGGAGCAATATAAATACATATAAGTATTAGTCATGAGTCAAAAGGAGCAATATAATACTCATGAGTGTGTTAGTCAGCTGTGGCTACAATAAAGTTGTAAAACAATCTCCAAATCTTAGTGGTTTTCAGTAGTTTTCTTTTCTCATTTTATCATAGAGTGGAGGATGGCTGTGACGCTTCTCCTTCAGGCTGTGGGTAGGGTATAGGACTGTGCCACATGTTCCTCATTCTGGGAGCAGGGGCTACCCAAATCACATTTTTCTCATGACAGCAGAAACACAAGAGTCAAAGTAAACTGCAAGCAAATGTAAGGTCTTTCCTTGCATTGTGCCTGCTATTGGGAGAAGGAAGTCACATGTCCAAGCCAAAATTCAGTGCGGTTGTGTACAATTACTCTATAATTAGCACTGGAGGCTCTGCGAAGTCACAAAGCAAAAAGAGTGATGTGTGATCCTAACATAGAAAGAAATGAGGAATTAGGAACAACAGCCAAAAGGGAACTATTCAGATGGCAGAACAGGGAAACTGTTTTCTAAAATACTGACAAAACCTCTTAAGAGTTTGTCCCAAAGCCAAAATAACTCTTTAAAGAACTGTGACAATTAATATGCTAATGTAAGTGTGAAATATTTATTTCCCTAAAACGTAAGTTCTGGCCCTGTATTTTCCTTATGTTCTTTACATTTAGGGATTATATGATGCATCTCCTCTTGGTTTTATAGTTTTATCTACCTCCCCTTTAGTAAGGTTTCCTTGGGTTTGCAGTATTGAAAAAAAGAAAAATATCTTTCTTCTACTCTTAAAAAATGGTGTGACAGCAAAAAGTTATATATGCTACCGTAGGCTAATATGCCCTCTAATTATAAAAATGGTTTTTAGTTTGAATTGTAAATTGAATTGAAACAGCTAAGTTGGAAACTAAATTCATGTTATAGAAATGCAGTAAAGACCTGTGTGTAACATGCTACACAGAAAAGTGCTCTAAAGACCTTGTTATATGGTAGATGGCAGTTTTCTCCTAGGGCTTCAGAATCTAGACATTGCTTTTGTGGTTGACTTTTCATATTGCTACTTTCATTGGCAGGTCTTCCCTTGAATGATGCCACTTTATTATTTAGGAAGTGGAACAGTCACATCATTTTTCTTTGTTAAAAATGAATGTATACTAGTATCTCAGTATCTACAACCATTTATCAGGAGAACTGATTTGAAATATTTTGAAAAAAAATGGAAGTGCTATAGATATGTTGGATTGGTTTGCTCTGTGGACTTGTTTGCTAAAGGTGACCTCTGCCTGTCTGTCTGTCTCCCTTTGTAGAACGTGTCAGGGCACCTCTGACAGGAGCACAGGTATTTGTGAGAGAGTCAGGCCCTCTCTAAGAATCCCTCTTCACTTCTGCTACTTTCTCTGAATCAATCTTCTCTTTCTCTTAGCATCATACACATACTTGAGCACCTATCATACCAGAGACGAAATCTGTTAAGTTCCTTAGCGTTTATTGTTAGAGGAGTCAAGGGGAAGGAAAACAAGGGATACGAGTAGAAAATCATTAAAGAATAGAGAGCCACTGCAGACAGGATGGGAAAACAGAGTCAGAGTTGATTTGTAAGGAGGGGAATTGAAAACTAGCTGGCCAAACTGCAATGCACACCTTTAGATGCCATTGATCCCACATTTTAGCCTCAAAAGACATATTCTTGGTCATCCACAGCACTTTCCTCTAGTTTGGTTGGAGCAATTTAATGAATTGCTAAATAAAAGCCATTTATGCAATTTCACTGTGAGAGTCTCTGTGTTTAGTATTTCATTCAATCCAACTTGAAAACAAAATGTGGGGAAAATAAAGAATTCACTGAGAGGGGAGAAAAGAGTAATAGAGATAAACTCTACACTGAATATTTTTATGGAATCAAAGAATTCCAGAGCTGGAAAGGAGCCTGCACACTATATGGCCAACCTCTCATTTTACAGACAGACTGATATCCAAATAAATAAAAAAGAGATTTGTTCAAGGAAATGCAAAGGCCAGGCTCCTGACCCCTGGAGCAGTGCTCTTAGCCTAGAACTTCATTTCTGTATGCCCCCTTGAACCATTTAATGAAAATTTCTATGCAAGGATAAACCAGGGAAATGTTGCAGTCACTTCCTATGGCATCCATGGGGTTAACAAATCCTTTCAACATGAAGGCATTTTAGTGCTTCTGTTCAGCCTTTCATTTAACAATATTTAATAATGTCTATGGTAAGTTGCGTATATTATACAGTAAGCACACAGGGCCAATAATATTTTATGCATTCTCATCAAGAGTGAAATTGTAAGGGCCATAAATGGCCTGATGGAAGAGGATGATGAGCATGGCGGCTCACAAATTACATTTGCTTGGCTGAAAGAGCTGAGTGACAGTGGACATGAACCCTTCCTGTCTGACGGGCCCACAGGGAGCCACCTGGCAAGTGGGAAAAACATATAAAGACATCTGCCATTCATGTTTTGTTCTAGTCAAATGCTGGTGGTGGCTACAGAATGTCTGCTGTTGCTGCACATTAATCTTTACTGTTTGCATGTATTGAGTATTAGTGGTTGAACCCTGACTAAGTGCAGGATACTGTTGTAAGAACATTCATTCATTATTTATTGAATGCTTGCTATGTTTCTGGCACTGTTCTATTTCTTTTTTATTCCACATTTTAACCTTAGTGTATAGGTACACATTTTAGGAAACTGAGACTTAGAGAGGTTAAGCAAAATGTTCCTAAGTCACACAATTATTTAGTGTCATAGGTTAGGCTTTTAACCATTTATGGCTTCTGCTCTCAGAAAGTCTCCAGATGGCAACACAGAAACAGGAAAAGTGTGACTGTAATTTACTTAGCTAAGGCTAGTCTTGGATTAGTAGTTACTCATGGAATATAATTGGAAATTTTGGGGAGACTCTCATGTACCAAATAGTTTCTACCCAATGACACAATACCTAAAAATCCCACAAATAAAAGTGTTTTCTTTGATATTATTACACTGATGACTATCAAATGTAAACACAGGATCAATCCCCCAGTTCAGACTTTCTACGAACTTAAAGTTGAATTTCTGGAAAGATTTTTAGATGTTTTATAGGAATCTCAAATTAGGGCATTTAAAACCGAACTTTGTTAGTCATTAGGAAGTGCAAACCAAACCCACAGTGAGATAGCACTTCATACCCACTGGGATGGCTAGAAAGATGGAAAATAACAAGTGGTGGTGAGGATGTGGGGAAGCCGGAACCCTCATGTACTGCTGGTTGAAATGTAAAATGGTGCAGCTGCTTTGAAAAATAGTATGGCAGTTCCTTAATAGGTTGCATACAGACTTATCCAGTAATCCTGTTCCTAGGTATTTACCCAACATTATTGAAAACATATGTCCACAGAAGAATTTTTATGTGAATGTTCATAGCAGCAGACAACCCCAATGTTTGTCAATTAGCAATTGGATAAATAAAATGGGGTATGTCCATATAATTGATTATTATTAAGAAGTAAAAACGAATGAAATATTAATATGTGCTACAACATAGATAAACCTTCAAAACATTGTGCTAGGTGAAAGAGGCAAATTACAAATGACCACATTTTATTTTATTCTATTTGTATGAAATGTCCAGAATAGACAAATCTATAGATACAGAAAATAAAGTAGTATCTATTTAAGGCTGTAGTGGAGAGTGTATGGAAACTGTAATACTCAATACATACTGACAACTTTTGTTATTATGTATACTGTATCTTGTATCTCTTGTAATTGTAGAAGTCAAGCATGACTATAGAATTATAATTTTATACAATTTTTCCTTTCTTAAAATGTGTGTACATTTTTGGCACTCTATATCTATTTAAAAACTGGGACTATACATTACAAACACAGACAACGTAATCTAATTGTGTGTAGCCTTAGTGTAGCCTTATGTTAACCCAAAATAAATTTTTTGCTGGGTGGAATGGCTAATACCTATAATCTTAGGACTCTGGGAGGCTGAGGTGGGTGGATTCCTTGAGCTTAGGAGTTGGAGAGCAGCCTGAACAAAAGCAAGCCCCCCATCTCTACTAAAAATAGACACTTACTGAGCACTGTGGCAGGTGCCTGTAGTTCTAGCTATTCTAAGGGATAAGAGGATCACTATGGTCAAGAGTTTGAGGTTGCTGTGAGCTAAAATGATTTCACTGCACTCTATCCACGGTGAAAGAGTGAGTAAATAAAAAATAATAAGTAAATAAATTTAAAAAAGACACCCCACCCCCCACTGTATTTACTTATCCTACACCTGCCTCTGAATCTGCTTCATTTTACATTCCTCTTTCTAGGATAATGGCTTTCCCTCTTGCATTCTCTGCCTACATTGTGTGTTCTTTGAAAGTGCCAACCTCTTATTCATATTCATTCACCTCATCCAGCATCATGGCCCATGTTAGGTTTTCATTATGATGCAAATTGCCTGGGGAAGCACAATAGCATTTTTTTCTTTTGCCAAGGAGAGCTGGATAGTACCACTCCATGTAGTTAGTTTATAGTGGTACTGTGAGAGGCGGTGTAATGTAATGGGCAGAAAGTCATCTTTGTTCAAGGTCATGGAGATAGTAAATGATGAGGCCAGGGTGTGAACTCAGGTGGGTGACTTGAATAAGTGTTTATCCCCTGCAAGTCTCTCAATTTCCTGATCTGTAGGAAAAAGGATAGTAATATTTATTTATGGGAATTGTGACAATTTAATGAGAATGCACATAAAGTTGTCTGTAAAATGGCAAAAATCTTTGTTATTGTTGTTGCTGTGTTATTATTTTGATTTTTAGTCCTATCCTCAGACAGGATTATAGTAAAAGGGTAAACTTGGAAACTCTGCTGTGTTTTCTCTCTCGGTTCTTATCCTGTACAGCTAGGAGAAAATATTCTGAAGGAATTGTGAAGATGTATAAACATTAGAAATAAATTCAATTAACATTCGCTTTATGGGTCAGAATGTCCACCTGCATCATGATTTTCATTTGTGTTATATTAATGCTTTTCATCAGTCTTAGCTCAATAATTAATGAGCTGCAGGAGACATGCATGACAAATTAATACTTAGGTAGGAGGTTCTGATTCAGGGAGTGTGGGGTGCGGCTGCAGGGATTCAGCGTGCAGACTGTGTGGACCTTTCAGGACAAGTACTGCAGCGGGGAGAAAGAGGTGTCCCTCTATGCCACCTGTCAACTGCGAGGCCTCTCTAGGCCTCAGTTTCTCTATCTGTTAGAGTCAGGTAATTATAGGAGCTCTCTCATAAAGTGTCTGAGGTGATAAAGTGAGGTCAGTGTGCAGGATACATTCACAGTATTACAGTATCTGATACTCAGCATTTAATAAATGTGCTGAATTCTAAAGGGTCCTACAAAGACAGTTTCTTCACATAATCTGTATACCAAATACTGGATTTCATACCAATTTTATAGCATTTTTACCTTGCAATCAGTTCAGTAGGTATCTCTCATTGCCTATACTGCCAGGGACTGTGCTAGCTGAACCTATCAGAGGCATCATTTAATAGATAAAATGGACCAGTCAAAACTGAAAAGATTTATGTCATTAAGCCCTCTTTAACTGATTTGACATGTATCATGTTTTTTTTCCATACAGAATACTATATGTAGATAGATCCAGAAATGAACTGTGTCATACACTGTAGTGTAAAGGGCTTGTTCTGCTATTATTTTGGAACCCTGAAAGGGCATGTACCCCTACATGTGCATCTGTTCCCACACCCTCCCAGACTTTTCTTCAGGGAAAATTCCAGTCAAATACCCAGAAACTCAATACTTTCTCTGTTGTGTATTGATTTACCCTCGAATTTGTTTCTAAGTTTCTGTTTTCTAACAGTAAAGAGAAATTACATTTTCTATTCTGTTATCTGGGTTCTTATTTCTCAATTAGGAAAGCCACTCTTGAACAGCACAGACAACAACAGTGACAACAGCAAACTTCATTCTCCCAAATGTAACAGCAGACATCAGGAGATGCAATTGCCCAAATAGAATTAAGAAAATGACACCTTAAATTCATATTTTGGTAATCAATACTATGTTTAGCTTGGATTGTTCCTTGGCGCTCATTAGTCCTCAAGATCAATTTCAGAGCCAGGCGGTGCATCTGGTTGAGGAGCTGGTGCTCATTGGCCATGTGTTTTCACTTGGAAGTGGCTTCATTTTCATGTGTGAAAATGAAGTTAAGAAAATAGTGATTAAAGCCTAGGGAAGTGATAATGCCCAGAGGGTTTTTAAAGTAGGGGTAACATATGATGATCATTAATTTTTTTAAACATATACTTGCCCTCATTATATTCCAAAATATAATAAATGAAATACAAAAAATAAACACTAAAAATGAGAGTGCAGATCTATATTTAATCACAAAGAGTTTTGTATTTTGTTGAACAACACATCAGGTACTATTTAGGAATGTTCGCTTGACCTCATGTTTCACAAAACATGTATTATTCGTAACACCTACCATTCAGCCCCTATTCTGCTTTGGGCACTGTGCTAAGTGATTCATATACTTTATCTTATTTAATACTGATATGATACATTATAATAATAAATAATGTGCCACTTAGCCCATTTCACAGATGTGAACACTGAGGCCTGGAATGGTTAAGTCAGTCAGTCAAGGTCCCATAAGCCACCATAAGTCAGAAAGCCCTGAACGTGAACAATGCCCTCTTCATGATTATTACACTGCCCCTAATAGATACAGGGAATGATACATAAAAATGCTAATAAAAGTCATCTGTGGATGGTGTAACTTTTTTAACATTTTAGCTTGCCTGTATTTTCTAATTTTCTTGGTCAACTTATATTACTTACATAATAAATAAAGGGGAAAATAAATTGAACCATAAATAACTTTCTTTTGGGAAAGAAAGGAAAGAAGAAGGGAAAGGAAATAGAAAGATAAGAAAGGAAGAAAGGAAAGCAGGAAGTAGGGAGAGTGGAGGGCTGCCTTCCTCACATGGCTGTTGGAGGTATAGGTGCAGCTCTGTGCCATCATGCCTTCTCCTGAGGGTTGCACTGACTGTAGTCCAGCACAGGGATAGGAGCAGAGGAAAATGTGCTTCGAAGCACAAGGCTTGGGAAGGGGAATTCCATGCTTCTAGAGCACCGTGTCCTTTCCAGCTGTTGAAGATTGAGTACTGCACAGAACCAAGCTGTCATTTACATGGAAGGGTGGTCATTTAGCAAGATGATTTGAGTTTTTTTGACAGAATATTATCTACCAAAAAATACCTTATCCTGTGTAATCGCCAAGGTTTTCTTTTTGGACTGGTTGTGGAAGGGCCTGGGGTGGGAAAAGTTATGTGGGTGAAACCCATAGGCTGCAGGTCAGGGCAGCCTTGGGACAAGTAGAGTGACCAGAGAATTTATCTTTCTAAATTTCGGGGATCATGTTAATTATTAGCTGGGACAGCAGACATAAATCAGGGCTGTCCTCCATAAATTGGGAAGTTTGATTACTCCAGAGAAGCCAGATAAATCAGAAGAATCAAGATGCTACAAAAACAAAATAAAAGATTTGGATATAAAAAGCAAAAACAAACTTTGAAAAACAGCTCAGCCTCATTAGTCATCAAAGAAATTCAAATTAAAGCAACAAAAATCTTTTTACTCTTCCAAATGGCAAGGATCATTGCAAAAAATAAGAGAGCTACCATTTATTGAACTCCTGTATATGCCAGGTACTTTCTAGCCCTTTCCACTGCCTTAAAGACATAAAAGACTTTTCATTTTAGAATATCCTTTTATAGAAAAGTTGCAAGGATATTACAGAGAGAGCTCATATACCCTGTACTCGGTCAGTTTCCTCTTACATTATTATGGTACATTTCTCACAACTAATGAATTGATTTTGATACATCAACATTAACTGAAGGGGTTTCCATAGTTTTTGCCTTATGTCTTTTGTCTCACCCATGCTATTGTATTCAGGCTACATATAACCATTATGTCTCCTCAGTTTATCAGACTGTCGTTGTCTTTGATGAACCTTACAATTATGATGAACACTGGTTGGGCATTTTGTAGAATGTCTTTAGATTTGGGTTTGTCTGATTTTTTTTTCTTATGGTTAGCTAAGGGGTTATATAGAGAGGTTGCTCACTGCTGGAGCAGGAGGTCACAGATTGGCAAGATGGGAGCCTTGTGGTACTGGATGAGAGCTTGATTCAGATACAGATAGGATATCTGAGGTCGGATAAGGAGTAGTTCACAAACTCATCCTAGAAAGAGTGCTGCAGACTGCATTGCTAAATATCACTATGGTCACCTTTGAAGTACTCCCTTGGGAAGCTGTGCAACACCACCAGTGCCTAGTCCACCCTTCAAAGTACTTTTTCTAGGATGAATTTGTGGATTTAATTGTCTGACCTTGTATACAACAGAGAAATAATTAGAGAAATATAGGTATATAAATTAATATGCATGCATACATTTCTCAGCAGTGTCCCCTGAAAAAGCCTAGAGGTAACAACATCTTTGTAGCAATGAACACACCTAGTGCTTAGTTTTTAATACCATTCTTCTGTAAAAGGAAACAGGAACCCTTAAAGAAATGGCAGATTCTAGGATGGGGGCAGGAAACACACAAGATGAACCTGAAGGATCCTGCAGTGCCAGAAAGTGAGAAAATGCTCAAGAAACAAGTGATGGTGTATGGAAAGGTCACAGAGCCAACCTGAAAGACTTCACGGTGCCAAAGCTGGAAAAGTGTGAACAACAAAATAAGTAATGTGGTGCTGGATTGTAACTCAGAATACAAAGTAAATATTCATTCACTTATACTGAAATAAATTAATAATTAAATAATAAACAGGGAAGAAGAACAAATCTCCCTGCAGAATAATTACAAATAATTGACGTAGATCGTTTGGCCTGGAGGAGGTGGGGCTCAAATCCTTACTCCTTAGATGTGGGCTGCAGAGAACTTCCTTCTGGAGAATGCAGGATGGAAAGAGAGTCATTTTACATTGGAGAAAGCTGACTAAACTGTATCAGCCAGATGATCGAGGTTAACATCAACCTTGATATCCTCCATGTGTAGCGTGGATTTGACATGATGAGATCAGTACGTTACCTCTGTAGTCATCTTCTGTGTTACCAAAATCAGGTAGTTACCAGTCATGGTAGTTACTGAGAAGTACTATCATTGTTTGAAAGGTCAAAAACAACACTTGGACAACATAATATTATTAATAATTGTGATTATTTGGAGGTCATAAACAATTGAAAGGGAAGAACACACTAAAGAAGCATATCTCATCCAAAAGTTAACTTTTACATCAGTTAGAACAACTGAAAGAGAAGACCTAACTCTTAAGATGTAGGAGGTGCCCTGCACAGTCCCCCAATGTGGTCACTGAGTTGGCCCCTGGTCATTGGTCTGTGTCTGAGATAACAACAGAGAAACAGAGGTCAAAAGACATGAGAATTAGCATTTAAAATATTCAGCACATTATATTTTCCTAAGATTTTTCCTTGTTTAGAATGAAAAAGAAAGAACCCTAACTTGTGAAAACCCCCATCACCACTCAGAAATTCCCACCTGTCATAAGGCTGAGTCTCCAACCCCTGGGCAGTAGACTAGTACCAATCTGTGGCTCGTTAGCAGTCAGACCGCACAGCAGCAGGTGAGCAGCAGGCAAACCAGTGGAGCTTTATTTGTATTTACAGATGCCCCCCCTGGCTGGTGTCACCACTTACTTCTGCCTCCTGTCACATCAGGTGCAGCATTAGATTCTTAAAGGAGCATGAATTCTACTTAAATTGCTGCTTTTTATAAGAATCTAATGCTGCAGCTGACGTCACCCACATATACAACCATCTTTGGAAACATTGTTTTCCATGAAACCAGAACCTGGTGCCAAAATGGCTGTACTAAGGTTTATTACTGGTGTGCTATTGCAGAGGCTAACTGAAGTTGGGAAACACAGTGTCATAAACTAGTTGTGATCATTAAAAATAAGGAAAAGAGAGGGCATACTGTTGAAACTGCAGGCTTTCCTGACTAAGTGTACTAGCTTAAGTCTATATCAAGCATGTGTGGAAGGCTGGTGGTGGGACCATTATAGTTACATTTTATAGGAAAGAAAGAAACCAGGATAATTTCATCTCAGAGGGAGAGGTGAAGTGCGTATTTCAAATGAAAAGTTTGTTTCAGGAACTGTGGGCTGCCATGTAAGAGGTGCAGTGATTGATTCTCCGCAGAATCCATTTGTATCCTCTCAACCCCTGTGAACTCTGACTTGGGTTCTGTACAAGGGAAGGGAGGCAAGCACAGCGAAAGAACAAGTAGAAGGTAAGAGCTGAAACACTGACAGACAAGGTGGCAGTGCTGAGAAGGCTCTTCTACAGTGACCGGAAATGCAGCCCTTGACTTTGTAGCAAGATGGTCATTATCAGGCACCAGAGACCCTAGCAGCCTACCACATATGTGCTTGCAATACAGGAGATGTGTCCACTGTGAACAAGAACAAAGTAGAAGGAAAATTGCCTGTGATGTCCCATGGATGCCAGAGGATTCAGTGTGTAGTAGACATGGGACATCTTCGGGGCGCCTGCACCTCTTTGGCAGTAATATTAAGCAAGAGAGAACCAAGATTACTGTCGTGTGGGTAAGGTCAGCCCAAGGAGTGCTCTTACTTGATTGCAGATTCCATTTTTATACCCCCTGACACCTCCTCACCCTATGCTCAGCAGGTAAAAAGGATTACCTGGGAAACACAGGATTCATTCTTTTTATTCCTTGAAAGGGGCTCAGGGAAGACAGGAAAGAACATTTGTTTATAGCTTTTATAGCTTTAAATGTCACTAGCACTTGTGTCAATCTTACAGCTTTTGAATGTATTTTTTTGTCCTCCTGACTAGAGTGAGGGTTTGTGGAGGGGATTTATCTTTATTCTTCTGCCTTAATACCCAGTATAATGCCAGAAACAAAGTAGTGCTCAGCAAATGCTTGTAAACAAATAGACGAGGGCTAACAGAAAGCTGCCATTGTGTTAGGTGCTTTATTTAGGATGAATTTTAATATCTTTTGGAATTTAGTTTTAGTAGGGAGAGGGGAAACCCATATAGCTATTCAAATTTGTCCTTCAAAACTACAGAGCTGGAAGGAGTTTCTAGATCATTCAGTTTGGTGACATAGGCAATGTGATCAATGGGCCAGGGCTGGTCTGCAAACTGTTTATCAGTTTATAGTAAGGCGAGTACAGAAATGGAAAACTTCTAGAAAATTTTTTAGTAATTTGACATTGATCAATATCCATTCATACGTTCAATTTTGTAGCATTTTCTGTTTATAGTGTTATTAAAACAGTATTGGTTTATGAAGGATTGGAAATAGAAAGAATAAAAGGATCTGACTTTTTGTTAGCCTTAAACAAAAATTTGAGAACCACATTTGTAGTTAGTTCTCTGTCTTTTCAGAGTGGCTGTGTAGACTGATTAGACACATGGACTCGAGCTGGGCAATCCAGGTGGTGATCCTGGTTCCTCTGCTTTTGTAGGTGGGTGACCTTGGACAAATGATTTAATCTCCGTCACTCACTTTTCTCTTCTATAAAATGAGTTATGGTAGTGACAACATTTTCAACACTTCACTGGGTTGTTGTGAGGCTAGAATGAGTTGATATGGCTAGAACAGGGCCTGCTACACAGTAAATGCTGAGCCATTGTTGGCCATTATTTATTTATTTATTTATTTTGGAGACAGAGTTTCACTCTGTGCCCAGGGTAGAGTGCCCTGGGGTGCTGGCTCACCGCAACCTCAGACTCGCGGGCTCAAGCACTACCCTTGCCTCAGCCTCATGACTAGCTGGAACTATAGGCACTCCCCACAGTCTCTGCTAGTTTTTCCCTTTGTAGTAGAAAGGGAGTCTTCTTGCTTAGGCTGGTCTTGAACTCCTGAATTCAAGTGATCGACCTGCCTCAGTCTCCCAAAGTGCTAGGATTATAGGCATGAGCTAACACACCCAGCTTATTGTTGGTCATTATTAATTTTGCGGATTAAGGGAAATGAAGAGAGAGAAAGAGGTAGAGAGCGAGAGAGATCTAGATTCCTCCTACTTCTCAACAGATTCTTTCCACTGTTTCCTTTCTCTACTCTGACCACCCCCTTCCCACATGAAGAGCATTCTGTTAGTTCTCACGTGCTCTCCAGTCACTCTGCTCTGACCTCTGGTTTGCTCTGTGTTCCCTTCCTGGTATTTATTCTTAAAACACTCTTTGCTCATGGTGGACTCAGTCAGGCCCCCACTTAACTGACCACAGACCAAGTCATTGTGCTCCTTTGTTTTCAGCTATGATTTCTCAGCTGGAGTCATCACTGAGGTTCTCCAGGCAGGTCCCTGGCCTGACAGAGCACACAGGTTCTGCTGCTTAACAAAACCACGCGGACGTGTCATAGGAGCACTGTAGCACAGAGGAACAGAGATTGCAAATGTTTATTAAAATCATGTCTGATTTCCTGCAAAGATAACGAATCGCACAGTCTGTTGCTGATGCCGACCTTTTAGTTAGAAGTTGTGGGGCGAGCAATATTGACCTGTCGTGGAGAGAACCGTGGGAGACAATGGGCAGATGCTTTAAACCTACTCAGACTCCACCCCATGAAGGAACAGATTTAACTGTAAGACTGGAGTTACTTGCATTTTGTTGAAAAGCAAAACAAGAAAATAAACCAAAAAACTGCTCCCTTGCCAGTTTGCTAGGCCTATTAAAAAATTTTATATTTCGAGACAATAAAGAACACCATTTTCCTCCTATAATTCCTCTCCTCCCCTAAGGCTCTGAAAAACCATTTTCCAGCCCTTTCTAAATTTTATGTCCTTTGCCCTCTCATAAGCCATGTTGTATTTCTTGAAAAATGATTTAGTGAGAGCTTATTGTGTGCTGGGCCCTGTTCGAAGAGCTTTATGTATGTTAACTCATTTAATCCTCACGACAACCCTGGAAAAGGTTCTCTTTATCTCTGTTCTCAGTTGGGCACAGAATGATGCAGTGAGCATTGGCATGAGCATGCTGGGGGCAGACCTTTGCTATGGCCACCTGCTTATCACTCCTGAGAGGCAGAGAGGAAGGCACTGGGCCTCATTCCTGCCTCTGCCTCTCGGCTGTCCCTCCCGCCCCTTCTTCCCTGTTCTCTGTCTCCTTCCGAGCTGCTGCTTCTCCAAGGGTGTAGGACGTACTCTCCACTCTGTGGGGGCAATGACCGGGTCATCACTGGAAGTTCCCACCACTTCCCTGTCCGTCTTCCTCTGCTTGATGGAGGAGTCAGTCAGAAGTGTGAACACAGACCCTGCAACCTGACAAAGCATCTCTAGGACATTAGATTCTCCCTCACATATAGTCCTCAGCTTGGTCTTACATCTTTAGTAAGAAGTTTTCAGAAAGGAGGGAGAGAGGAAGTTGAGATAGAAGTAGACCTGGAGCTAAAGCTGGAGAGATTCAGAGAGAGAGAGAGAGATTGAACAGTAGGATGGAGGGAAAGAGAGGGAGAGGCAGAGGGAGGAGAGGAGGGAAGAAGAGGGAGGGGACTCCAGTAATGAGGGGGATTTTAGAAGCTCAGGAACCTAATTATTAATACTTTCATTGATTTGCTTTTTCAAAAATTAGGATGAGAATAATAAGGAATTTCCCATATGGTTTGTGGCCCCGGGCCAGATTCTTGTATCTTTTTTTTTTTTTTTATTGTTGGAAAACAAAAATATGAAGCAAGAAAACGAAATATATGAGTTAAAATTGTATAAGCAGAGGGTAGGTTCTCACATCAGGTTAGAGTCCACTATTATTTCAGTGTTATTAAGAAAGCTTCCTCAAAGCAAATATGAAAAAAACATGCATTCTGCATAATACTTTTTTCACCAATGACACTGACTAATCCTAAATCAATGTTATTTGACATTAAATAAAATTAATATGTACAAAAATCCAGATGAATGAGAGCTCAGTAGGGCAATCACTGTATATTTTGCAAACTTCCATAGTATGATGGCTATTGTATTGATTCGGAAGGGCACAGTCTCCAACGTAGAGCAAATTAAGTCTAATAATCAGTGCTAATACTGCCACACTGCCTGATGCCCAGAGAGAAGGGCTTTGGTTTTGGTTGGTTTCCTGTTCAAACACTGCACAAGATGGCAGGCAGTCTTCAGCGTCTTTCGCATATCACTTACAGTATGTAAATGCAAGTTGATCCAGTCAGCTGTTGAAGCTCTCAGTGTAGTTAACAATACTTTAAGGCATATTGCAAAATAGCTAGAAAAGATTTGGAATACTATCAGCACAAAGAGATACTTGGTTAGGTGATGGATATCCTAATTGCCCTGACTTGATCATTCATTACTCATTGCATAAAAATATCAAAAGATCACATGTATTTACCCCATAAATATGTACAGTATGTACCAATTAAAACAAACAAAAACATGAGTTGAAGACATCCTTGCATGTACATACTAGAGTCTGTATTGAGTACAGTGCTGGACGCTGACTTCCTTTTGTTTTCTGATGAGTAGAGAATGACTGGGCCACAAAGGATATACTTGCCAAGACCAAGAAGAAGATAAAATTTTTCAAAAAAATTATAAACATTTAGAAAGGATTAAATCTTTCAAAATGAGATTGTTATCTTTGTGCATATGCTATATCCTTTAATTAATTTAGGCACTTCAGAAAACTGTAAAGGACTGTCACATTAAACTAACTTAATCTAGTATTTAGAAGTGAAATTTAGACAATTTTTATTAGGTTAAAAAAAAGAATTCCAGAACTTCAGGTTTATAGAATTATTATAGATCACAAAGCCTTGAACTTAGAAATTTTTATGGGGTGAAGGGATCGTATTCAGGGGAGTGAGAGTAGATGGAAGATGCAGACTTAGACCTGACAGATGAAGCAGAGATTACTGACATTGACATTGACAGAGAAGTGGTATTGTACTGCCAAAGTAGAATTCCCAGAAGAGTGGATACTTCACATGCAGGCATGGGTCCACAGACACACTTGTAGATGCTCAAGATGAAGGGAGACCTAGGCACTCACCCCACACTAAGTGCTTGGATGGAGACTGCCCTTGAGGGAACTTTGAGAGCATGGTGGTGGGGGGCCCTTCCTGAACTATCTGCCCTATCCTCTCTGCATTCTGTCTGCCTCCTCCTTCTGCTTCTTTGATGTGGATCTGAGCCTGTTGACCACAGCTGTTGTGGTTTACCCTTCAGGTGACCTCCCCAGTACTTGTCCTTATTTCTCCCACTGGACCAACACCACATATCCCTGATAAAAAGAACAGAAAGAAATGATAAGGAAAAAACCAAATGATAATGATCATTTGGTTTTTTTTTTTTATTTAGTAGGTAATTCACTCACGCACACGATTTATCTGAAGTTACAAAATTAACAACTGGATTTTTTGCTCTCTTTTTTTTTCCTGACAATTTGGGAATAGTTAATTGCCTAGAAGTAGGGAAAAAAAAGAGCTGCAAACGTCTCAAATACACAGAAAGTATCTCTTCCTTTACTAATTATTGAACACATTATTTTTTGTAAAAATAAGAATTCCCATATGGACATAATCAAAAGCAAAATATCATAATCATTGGAACTGTTTTCTCCTACTGTTTTATAGAGTACGTTTATGTTAGATAGATGAGTAATGCGCAGTTTTATTTATAAATTATAGGCCCTTTCATACTTACTAGTTACATTGTATACATTGTGACCATTCCTATCAGTATATATTTATAAATATGTTTATATATTTTATATCTATTGATATATCTGTTATAAATACATGGGTATATTTAATATATATAAATGTAACATTTTTAACAAATATACTTCTTTTTCTATAATGTATACTGTGAATAATTTCCTATTAAATCTCATGTAATCAAAAGCTCACAGTGTGATGATATTTTCCAGAATCTTGGCTCCCATGCTGAGTAATAATATTTCTCTGTGAAGTAGAAATAATTTGAGGGTTTTTTAAAATGTAATTTGCAGTTATAACTATAAAGTTTTCTTCTAATAAGAGCTTCTCCAAAAAACACAGAGTAAGGGTCAATAGAACTGCTTGGCCAAGTAGAAACCAATTAGAATTTTTTTTTAATTGTAGCAAAATTATTTTTTTCCAGTAAAACACTAATTTCTAATTCAGCACCAACAAATATCAGACAAAGGAGGACAAGATGGAAAGACCAAAAGAGAATTTGATAAGCCATGAAGTAGCTTATACAGAACCAATGGTTTTCCTTTTGCCTGGAAGCTGCCAGTTGCTTTCCTTGCAGCTGTATCAGAGAAGCTCAAAAGAATATTCTTGAAAGAGAAATGAAATATATGTTTAATTATGTCTTTAAGCTTATGTAGGAAATCATTTTTCTGTCCCATGGAGCTAAAGAACCACTAATGTTAATTGAATAGTGCATTTCATGAATATTTTTATATTACCATCCTGATTAAGGTTATGTATGCAAAGACTTAAAACCATATTAATCCCAAATCAATAAACTTCTTTTGCCATTTTAGATATGAAGCACAGTAAGCATAGTAGTGTATAGATTTTTGAAAGATGGGTTCATTTCATGATACGGGGGCCATTGAAAATGGGATTTGTGGCTATTTAGATGAAAACTACCATTTGTTTACCCTCTCATTGGTACTAAACACTTTAAACTCAATTTTTCCCGTGGAATTTGAATTAATTCTATGTTATCATGTGCCTTCAGAGACGTATCCTTCTCAAGAAGCAACACACATGATAGCCTATATATAATTGTGTGTATGTATATGTGTATACACACACACACATATCAGACAATTAAGTTTGCAAACTCATCCTAGAAAAAGTGCTATGCACTTCATTGTTGAATATCACTACAATTACCTTTGAAGTAAGCTGTGTACTAACACCAGTACCTAGTCCACCCTTCAGAGCAATAAAGCAATTTTGGAACTTTTTCTGGAATGGCCATTAGAGAGCTGTCAGCATACAAGATCTGACAATTCACTTTGTGAACACATCCTAGAAAAAGTGCTTTCTATCTTTCTATTTATTTTGGTGATTTTTAAAATTTATTTATTTTTGATAATTATTGGATGTGCATATTTTGGGGGTAGATATGATAATTTTACACATTCATATAGTCAAATCAGGGTAATTGGGATATCCATCATCTTAAATATTTATCTTTCTTTATACCAGGCACATTTAAATTACTCTCTTGTAGCTATATTGAAATTTACATTCTATTAATGTTAACTATAGTTGCTTACTGATCAATTGAACACCAGGTGGTGGCTTTAATTTGTGAGAGACCTACATACAAATCCAGAAATGGAGCTGTTAATTTTATAAATGACATGATTAAGATGTGAAACATTTAAGCCTGATTGCCAGAAACTCAGAGATTTAGATCCCAGACTTCCCTTTGGAATATGAAAGTACAAGTTATACCTCTGGTAATAATAGTGAATTTGCAAAGATAATAAGAGAGAATATTATGAATTTCATTAAGTGAAATTTATCTTCATGGTCCATGGATTAGATTGCACTAGTTTTTAATGTTTTGGGTTAGCTATAATATTCTTGCTATCCTCTTTGTTTTACTACTCTGCTTCATTTATTTGTCAAAAAAATTTTTCTTAAACATTTTTTTAGGTACCATTTTGCTAATTTCACCACTCTTGCTGTCAACCAAATAAGACCAAACTTTACCATTAGTTAGGTATTTAAGTTTGAAGAGATCAAGTCATGATCCTCTGTCTTTGTTTTTATAGGTGACAAAATTTTAGAATGGGTTGTTCAAGAGGAGTTTTTATATACTCAGCATTGGTGATGACTAGCTTGAGCATCACAGTTCCTGGACTGCAGGACCCAAGGGAGGAACCATTTGGTCCTGCACACCATTGTAGTTCCAGCCTCAGGCACAGCACCTCTAACCCTGAAACTACTCAACAAATTTCTTAAAACAATAAATAAATCAGGAAACTAAAATTAATATTAATTCTTATTTTGAAGTTTAGGTTACTAATTTGGTAGATGATGGGATACCATGTATAAAGTATATCTGTATTTCAGCAAGGATATTGATCAATTTGCACATGATACATTAGGGGGAAAAGTGTGTTAGATCACAGCATAGTTATACTCTAGAGCCTGGCCCACAGCGGTCATTCAAAAAAATATATGTTAAATAAGAGCCTGTGTAGACATGCTGTGTGACATGTTGTTGTGCTCCTACTCAAATCATTTTCTTTGAGATAAATGAAAACATTTATAGATTAGGTAACAGTGGACTTATAGTTCTCAAAACATTTATAGATTTGGTACCAGTGGACTTACAGTTCTCAAATAGCTAAGGGTTGATGAATAGGCAAAAATTAAAAAGATGAAGTACTAAAAGAACATTTAATGAAAATATTCACAATCTAAGCTCAAAATATATTTAAAAATAGGCTGAGAAAGATGTAATTTTCTAGTAGTTAACGTACATAAGATTTGAGATGTAGTCTATTGCAAATTCAGTGTAAATCAACGACATTGTGATATTGCAACTAAAATATAAATGTGGTGTGGGGTATTAATAAGTGAATAACCTTGGAGTCATGGTTCATGAAACCTTTGACATTATATACATATTGCATGTGTGTATATTTTTTTTAGGAGAAAGGATTCATACGTTATATTAGAGTCTTAATGAGAAAAGTGACTCACAAAATATAAAGATCTACCAGTTCAGAGCAAGATATGTAATAGTCTTATTTTGTACACAGGTCAGGTCAAAGTATACTTGTACCATTATAATTGGAAATACATTTTAAGAGAGACATTGATAAATTGAAGCCTCTCCGGGAGGCAAGCTGGGATAGTGAAATGCCTGAAAACTATGACCTAGAAAGGTGGGTTTGAAGGAACCAGAGGGCTATGATTGAAAAAGAAAAGATTTTACAGAAATATTGCATATGACTTCAAAAACATTAATGATTATTTCAGTTTGGGAAAAGACAAAAATACTGATATATCAAATACTCATGAGAATAGGAGGAAAGGGAGATTCTTAGAATCTGTTAGTGGGTATAAAATGATATAGTTGTGTTGCATAGCAATCTGGCATGATCCACATTTTAAAAATGCACATTTGTTTATATTTAATTTAGAGAAATTTTGCACACAAATGCATATGCCTAAAGGCACATACACAAAAACATTTTCAAAGATGTTTACTGTAGTTGTTTTATTAATTAGTCCAAACTGAAAATAATTTAAGGGTTTATTATACTTAAGTTGTATTCATGACACAACTATGAAATACCACACAGCAGTCAAAAGGAAAGAGTCAGATAAATGGTTTCTGATGTGCAGAGGTCATCAAGATTCATCTAGTTAAAATAAAAGCACATTGTATATAATAATGTGTAACTTATGGAAAAGGCCCATAAAATAAAGCTATATATTTCACTATGTATGTAAAAAGATATGGATCTGGAATATTTCATAACAAGCCTGGCAATAATGGTTTCCCCTCTGCAGGATTCAAAGGGCTCTTTATTTTTATAGGTTGAATATTATATACAAAAATGTATTCAAGTTGTTCTTTTATAAGAACCAATAATAAGTGGAAGTTATAAAAGACTAAAACTGAGTAAATAAAATTGAGATAGCATTTATATATAGAAAAATCATTAAATTACTTTTTCTACATAGGTCCAAAGGGGAAACAGGATAGACTGTATTAGAAGTTTATTTTGATTGCATATAAAGGAAATTTTTTAGAATCAGAAATGTTTTAAAATGTAATTGGTTGCCAGTTTATTTTTTTATTTTATTTATTTATTTATTTATTTATTTATTTATTTATTTATTTATTTTTTTGTAGAGACAGAGTCTTATTTTATTGCCCTTGGTAGAGTGCCATGGCGTCACACAGCTCATAGCAACCTCCAACTCCTGGGCTTAGGCAATTCTCTTGCTTCAGCCTCCCGAGTAGCTGGGACTACAGGCGCCCACTACAACGCCCAGCTATTTTTCTGCTTTTGCAGTTTGGCCAAGGCTGGGTTTGAACCCGCCACCTTTGGTATATGGGGCCGGCACCCTACCCGATGAGCCACAGGCGCCGCCCTGGTTGCCAGTTTATTGGTTCCATCCTCAGTAGAAAAGTTGAAATAGAGTGTAGATGTTTCAGTACAAAGATGTTTCAACTTATATGCTCTTCGTCATTTAATTCCAAGAAGCTTTTGATTTCCATCTTAATTTCCTCCTTGACCCAACTACTATTCAGCAGTAAGTTGTTTAGTTTTCATGACTTTGTATAGAGATGAGTGTTTCTGTTGGAGTTGATTTCTAACTGTATTCCACTGCGGTCTGAGAAGATACGTGACAGTCTAATAACCTCACTCAGAAATGAAAAAAGGAGAAACTGAGAAAGTATCATCTCTGAATATTATAAAAATCAAAGTATCAAGTATCAAAGTTATCATCTCTAAATATTATAAAAATCCTCAGAAACTTGAAATAATGGAGGAAATAGACAAATACTGGAACACATACAACCTCCCAAGGCTCAATCAGGAAGAAATAGAATTCCTGAATAGACCAATATCAAGTAATGAAATTGAAGCAGCAATAAAAAATCTTCCAACAAAAAAGCCCTGGACCAGCTGATTTCAAATTTTACCACACCTGCAAAGAAGAACTGGGTACCTATACTGCAGAAATTATTTTATAACATTGAAAAGGAAGGAACCCTTTCCAACACATCCTATGAAGCCAATATCACCTTGATATGAAATCCAAAAAGGACACAAACAAAAAAGAAAACTACAGACCAATATTCTTTATGAATATAGATGCAAAAATTCTCAATAAAATTCTAGCAAACTCAACACAGCTGCACAAAAAAACAATATACCACAACCAAGTGGGCTTCATCCCAAAGAAGCGAGGGTGGATCAGCATATGTAAATCTATTAAAGTAATTCATCAAATAAATACAACCCAAAACAAAGCCATATGATCCTCTCAAAAGATGCAGAACAGGCACTTGACAAGATTCAGCACGCTTTTATGATAAGAATGCTTAACAAAATAACTAAGAGGGTGCCATGAAGGCTGTGTGAACAAGTTTGATAAACATACTTCAGACTGTATATAAAACCAGCACAGGGTACCCCATGATTGCATTAATGTATACAACTATGATTTAATAATAAAAAAAAAGAATGCTTAACAAAATTGGCACAGATAAGACTTACTTCAAAATTATAAAAGCCATATATGACAAATCTGCAGCTAACATCATATTGACAATGGAAAAATTAAAAACATTCCTGCTTAGAATTAGAACCAGAGAAGGTTCGTTCTAGTCAACATAGTGCTGGAAGTCCTATCCAGAGCAATCAGACAAGAGAAAGAAATCAAGGGGGAAAAAAGAATTCAAAGTATTGCTTTTTGATAATAGTATGGCCTCATATCTAGAAAACCCCAAAGATTCTGCCAAGAGACTACTGGAATTGATAAATTCAGCAAAGTCTCGGGATACAAAATCAATGTATGCAAATCAGTAGCATTCATATATGCCAAACAGTCAAGCTGAGAATCAAATCAAAGACTCAATACCTTTTGCAACAGCAACAAAGAAAATAAAATACCTAGGAATATATTTAACTAAAGAGGTAAAATACCTGTACAGGGAAAAGTACAAAACATTAAGGAATGAAATTGCAGAGGACGTCAACAAATGGAAAAACATATTATGCTCTTGTATCACAGAATCAACATTGTTAAGATCTCTGGACTACAGAGTGATCTACAAATTCAAAAAAATACTGTCATTTTTCACAGATTTTGGAAAAATTGTTCTATGCTTCATATGGAACTGGAAAAGACCCCAAATAGCCAAAGCAACCTTAAGTAGGAAGAAAAAATTGGAACTGGAAAAAACCTCAAATAACCAAAGCAACCTTAAGTAAGGAAGAAAAAATTGGGAGGCATGATGTTACCAGACTTCAAGCTATACTATTAGGGTTAAGTAACTGAAACACCATGGTACTGGCACAAAAACAAAGACATAGACCTATGGATCAGAACAGAGAACCTAGATATGAAATAATCCTCAGATTGCCATCTGATTTTTGACAAAATTATAATAAATTACACTGGGTAAAAGAATCCCTGTTCAACAAATGATGCTGGGGAAAACTAGATAGCCACATGTGGATAGCCATATGCAGATCCAAATGAAATAGGATCTGCATCATTTACAAAAATTAATTCATGATGGATAACAGACTGAAATGTAAGACATGAAACTATAAGAATTCTAGGAGAAAATGTTGGTAAAACTTACAGTCCTGGGCTACGAATATATAAGGAATGCCCCAGACATAGTTGTAGCAACAAGAGAAATTGACAAATGGGACTTGATTAAATTAAAAAGCTCCTATGTAACCAAGGAAACAATCAATAGAGTGAATGGGAGAAAATATTTGCATGCTTTTCATTCAATAAAAGGTTGATAACCAGAATCTATAAAGAACTCAAAAAAATCAGCAAGAAAAATATCAACCAATCTCATAAATGTGGGCAAAAGACATTAACAAAAACTTTTCAAAGAAGATAGACTAATGGCCAATAAACAATATGAAAAAAATGTTCAACATCTCTAATCATCAGGGAAATGCAAATCAAAACCACAGTGAGATATAACCTAACTCCAATGAGAATGGCGTTTATTAAAACAACAGATGCTAGTATGGATGCAGAGAAAAAGACACTTAAGACACTGCTGGCAGAACTGCATAATACAGCCACTATGGAATATAGTATAGAGATAATTTTACTTTCAAATAACTAAAAGTAGATCTACCATTTGACCCAGCAATCTTACTACTGGATATTTATCAAAAAGACATGTGTACCCAAATGTTTATTACAGCACAATTCACAAAGATATGGAATCAACCCAAGTGCCTATCAGTACGTAAGTGGATATATGCCATGAAGTACTACTCAGCCATAAAAAGGTGAATTAATACCTCTTGTAACACTTTAGGTGGAACTGGAGACCATTCTTCTTAGTGAAGGATCACAAGAATGGAAACAAAACACCACATGTCCTCACTATTAATTGATGATTTTATTAAATTGATTTTTATCAATCAACACCCATGTGAACATATAGTAGTAAAACACAACATAAAACTAAGCAAGTGAGAGGGGAGTAGAAGGGACAGGTAAATTCACACCCAGAATATACAATGCATGTTGTCCATAATGAGCTTACAACTTTGACTCAAACTGCATGAAAGTAATTTGTGTAATGAAAATATTTGTACTCCCATGATCTCATGAAATAATAATTTAAAAACAGGTGATAAGAGCTGCACTGTAAAACAGCACAGGTGCCGTGAGAGCCTAAAGAACAGTGTCCAGGCCAGCCCACGGAAATCAGGGACACTTCCTGGAGTTGTTGACAGGAACTAAGATGTGATGGCATGAATAGAATGTGACTTAGGCAGGCATAGCAGATGGGAGAGCTGTTTCAAATATGCTTCTCCCTTATCTCTTTCTCAGCCTTCATCCAGACCTTCAGTAACTGGAGTTATTGAAGCAGGCTTTTCCTTTCTCTCTCTGATCCAATCTTTCTCCACATTGCTTTGAAACACACCTAAGACACAAGAATGTCCTGTCACTCTCCTATGTTCATTTCCTTTGGGCTTTCCCCATTGCCTATATGAGAACGTTTCCAATTTCATGATCAACACCCCATCAATAAAAACCTTTTGAGAATGCGTGGTCATCATAAATATGTTTATTTACTTATTTATTTACCAATTGCACATCTGTCATGTGTTAATGTATTAGGAAAATTTTACACAGCAAGTAGACCAATTTTAAGGGGAAAGTATAGTGTACATATAAGTTTTTTGAACCATCACATAAAATAATGAGGACAGTATAAAATAAAGCAAAGTTTTTTTTTTTTTAAAAGAATTGTCCTATTTAATGGGCAAAATAACTTCTAAAATAATTTTCAATTTTGTGTTATGATTCTTATTTTGGATGTTATTTTACAACTTACGATACTCTTCATTGCCTATTTTCAGTTTTATTATGATTATTCAAGTCAACTTGACCTACTTTTAGGAAAACAGGGAGATATTTTAATTTTTATTTTAAATTATTATGAATATATTTGTACATATTTATGGGGTACGTGTGATATTTTGATACAAGCATACAATGTGTAATGATCAAGTCAGGGTAATTGGGGTATCTAGTACCTCAAACATTTATCATTTCCTAGTGTTAGAAACATTCTTTTTTTTTCTAGTGTATTTAATATTTTTATTTATTTTTTTAATTTTTATTAAATCATAATTGTGTACATTGGTGCAATCATGGGGCACAATGTGCTGACTTTATATACATTCTGAAATATTTTCACCGAACTATTTAACATAGCCTTCATGGCCTTTTAATCACTATATGAAAACATTTATATTCTACATCTAGTAATTTTCACCTGTACCCTTCTAAGATGCACCGTAGGTGTGATCCCACCAATCACCCTCCCTCCATCCATCCTCCCTCCTCCCCTCCCCTCCCTTGCCCCTTTCCCCATTACTTGTGCTATAACTGGGTTTTAGCCTTCATATGAAAGCTATAGATTAGCTTCGTAGTAGGGCTGAGTACATTGGATACTTTTTCTTCCATTCTTGAGATACTTTGCTAAGAAGAATGTGTTCCAGCTCCATCCATGTAAACACAAAAGAGGTAAAGTCTCCATCTTTCTTTAAGGCTGCATAGTATTCTATGGTATACATGTACCACAGTTTATTAATCCATTCGTGGGTCGATGGGCACTTGGGCTTCTTCCACAACTTAGCAATTATGAATTGGGCTGCAATAAACATTCTGGTATAGATATCTTTATTGTGGTGTGATTTTTTGTCTTCTGGATATATACCTAGTAAAGGAATTATAGGATCGAATGGCAGATCTATTTTTAGATCTCTAAGTATTCTCCAAACATCCTTCCAAAAGGAATATATTAGTTTGCATTCCCACCTCAAGAGTGGAAGAAAAAGTAGCCAATGTACTCAGCCCTACTATGAAGCTAATCTATAGCTTTTATACAAAGGCTAAAACCCAG